>PVJA010012314.1:0-52346 GCA_004027025.1 Myocastor coypus
AGATACCCTGCTGTAGCCATGGAATAGAACAGAACACTTTGCCATTTAAAAAACCCATGCAATTATGAGGACTCTGTTATGGAAAACTGCTTATAACCTAATAGTAAGCAAGAAACAGACCTCCAAATTACTTACCTAAACCTCTTTGCATGAAGCCTCAGCTGAATCAGGAGAGTGGCACTTCAGCATCATTTGCCCATGAGTTGAACTAGATGGGTGGGCATGGGCCCCCACCTTGGGTAGCAGGACCCTGGACTAAGGACCTTATAAGCCAGACTCAGTGAGCAGCTCCAGCTGCAGCCCATTTTAGTGGAAGATAAGAGGTGGTGAAAGTGTAGAGTTATACACTCTGTTTTCCTCACAAGATTTTCGTGAGCCTTTGCTCTGCAGGTCCTAATCTGTGCTATGCATAGAAGTCTCTTTTAGAGGCTAGGGAGATAGCTCAGTAGAATAAGCACCTGCCTGGCAAGTGCAGGGTCCTGAGTTCAACCCCTGGTACCACCAAAATAAGTCTCTTCTAAAACAGAATCCAGGCACTGATTTGGCTCCATCTCCCAGCCTTATGACACACTAGATAATCCTGCTAACTGCCAGACACCCAGAACAAAATACAGCACCTGAATCAAAACTGTGGCCCACCCTTTGTCTTTGATACAGTGACATTTAGGAGAAAGAGTGAAGGTCCCCAGGTACCAGAAGGCAGAAAGTACAACCACAAGAAGCTGGACAGAGTGAAGAGGGATCTTCCCTAAGTTGCACTGTCCCCATGGCCAGATTGTGTATGCCAACCCTACAGAACCATTATTTGGCTTTAAACAGGCAGCCCTAGGCCACTGATAAGATACTTGTGCAGACCAGTGTGAGCACATAGTTAAGGAACCAGGCTAGACCTTCATGAATTCCTCTCTGCCTTCCAGGGCTTTCCTACACCAGCCTGTGTCACTTCTGAAAGGAAGTTTTTGGCATCACATCCAATCTCTGTCTCTCACCTACCCAGCCCAGGTAGAAGGAAAGACATGGTACCCACAGTCATCTAGTAGAGCTGTGCTAGAAATACACTGGTGAAACTTTTGTGTAGTTCCATGAGTCTGCAAGTCAACCAACCTTAGGCACCTGGCCGAGACGCTCAGTTCTTGCCTCTCCTAACATAGCTGTTCTCCCTCTATCTGTATCTGTACCTGCCTGTCCTGTCTCTTAGCAAGACTCCAGACAGTGTCATTAGGGCCCTTCCTAACCCAGGATGACCTCACCTTGAGTAATTATATCCACAAAGAGTTCATATCCAAGACTGATTGAGTTCTGAGCATCCTTCCAAGTGGGCATGAGTTGAGGCTCTGTCCAACCCACTCCAAGTGTGTAATGGCACTGAGGTAGACCAGTAGTCCTGAGGGTGTGGGGCAGTCCCTCATCAGCCCCATGATGCCTCTGAGTCTGTGGGATTCCCCTGCAAATCATCTTCTTATATTTAGGAAGTAGTAGAAAACCCTTCAACTTGAAGAGGTTTGCAGTGTTGCCAGTGTTTTGAATACCTGAAAAAAGAGAAATGTCTTTATATTTTCTAACTAATGAGGGATTGCTATGAAATGTCAGACATGTGGCTTCTCAGGAGATACATACACACCAAAAACCACCATGATCTGTAGCAGCAGCCAATTTTCGTGGCATTGTCAAGTCCAAGCTCTTAATGCGGAGTCAACTGTCTTGCACAGTATCTGAAATTTTGACTTTCTTGCGAGCTGCTCAAGCCATTTCCAACATACACTGCAAAATTTTGCAGAGACCACAAATCACATACTGTATATTGGCCATGAACAATAGTCAGATCAAGAGAAAAGGACAGCTTGCTTGCAATGAGGTGCTGCGGTCCTGTGTCACAAAATGTGGCCGCCAAGACTATGGGTTCTGGTGACTGAGCCAGGTGTTCACTTCCAGGGGCTGGAGTTGAGGCTAAGAACACCAGCTAGGTCTCATTTTAGTGCTGGGAAGGGAACACAGTGAGTTTCAGCAAGTTGCTTCACCTCTTCCAATGTTGTTTTCCTTGTTTTTAAAATGAAAATAAAAATATCTACCTGCAATAACCAGACAAGTACAAATGATATAAATTACATAATACTTCCTAGCCAAGTCCTGATACCAGTGAACGCTCACTGGTTCAGGATGATTACATCTGTAATGAACTGTGCCCATGATAGCATGGCTGGTGCCACGGGAGGGGTCTCTGTCTCCGTTGCTCATTCCCCTCTCCTGCCTGTGGCCTGCCAACGAGTGTGTGAAGAGGGCCAGCAGCTCTCTACACAGTGGGCAGGTGATCAGTGCAGAAAGCTGCAGGTGCCGCTCCCACTGGGGCACTTCAAAAGAAACAAAAACAAGGGACTGGTTTATAAAATGTATTTACAAGTATAAACTGGGTTGAAGAAAAATTCAAGTAGTGCAGAGATACTTAGTGAAAAGTATGTTTCCTCTCAGCCTAAGACCCCTGTCTTCCCAGAAAGAGAAGTATAGGAGCAATTTCGGGGCTTGGATCAGATTGACAAGGCTAGGGGTGTGTGTGTGTGTGTGTGTGTGTGTCTGCCTGTGGACTTACACATTCAGGTGCATATAGACATAAACCCCGAAGCACACGCATTTACACACAGAGGTCCTGCTCACCCACACCTCTCTATGCTCCTCTCAATGACTTTTGCACCCAGAGACCTCAAGGGTAGTGACATCGACACGTGATTAACAGCAGACCCCACCCTCAGAATAGTGAGCTCCCCAAAGTGGGATTAGTGATTCCAACCCAGGACCTGCCCTTATTAGCTGTGCCAGCTTGGGCAAGTTGGTTAACATCTCTGTCCCTGTGTAACACAGCACCAATCACACAGCACCGGGGTCAGCACTATAAGGAGCAGTGCTGGCCCATGGCAAGCGCTGAGCTACAGGATTTGTGCGGCCCCCATTGACTGTATGACATCTCGTCACTGTGTGGTTGTGAGGGCTGTTCCAGCCTCTGTACCCACCTCCTTTCCTGCCCCCACCGAAGGCACACTTGGAAGCCTACCCTGTGCCACCACTTGATACCAACTATGCCCTTAAAGCCAGGTCTTTGTCATGCTTGACCTGGGTCATGAGTTGTCTTCCACCACGTGTCTGCCTGTCCCTTCTCTTCACTTGCCTGAGCTGCCACTGTCTTCTGACTGTCCCAGCACTGCAGGCATTTACTCTGCATGGCCTCATTCTCTCTTGAAACAAGGTGACTTGTGGCGTCCCCTCAGACCTGCCCTGCAGATCTCTGTCACACTGACCTCACAGGGTACTAGTTCCTCTTCCCTGGACTTCAAGTCTTCCTCTTCACTACACCCCCTCCTGCAGGAGAGGCATAGGGAATACCTGCCCACCTGAACTGGATTCTTCTTCCTTCCTTGGGTGCTCAGTCATTGCTTAGGCATTACTTAGAAATGCCTAATTAGTAATGTCAGGAGGTATGCTGTCCCCTACTCCTCGCTGTGTACCAGGTACACGTGATCCTTACACATGCAGCAGGGGAGATCTTACTACCCCATGTGTTGGTATAAGACAGGCTGGATGAGCAACTTGACCAGAAACATGCCATCCCTCTCCAGGCTGTGTGTGTGTGTGTGTGTGTGTGTGTGTGTGTGTGTGTGTACATGTGGACACACACATGTATGCGTGCATCTGTCTACATGTATATATGTGCATACTTGTGTCCTGGATTCTTTTCTCCAGCCCAGACTCCCACTGGGACACCAGCTGCAGGCTTCACTCTGGGAACATGGTCTCTGGGGCACTGCACCATCCCAAGCAGAGCCCCAGTCTGCACCCCCTGTCAGCTTCTCTTCACAGCTTGCCCTTCTCAGAAACTCTTGGTGTCACCCTTGACTGAGCTCCTCTCAAGTCCCATGTGACCTTCAGGTCACTGTCCACTTGCCAGTACAGCCTGCAGAACCCGTCCCTGCTGCTCCCCAGGCGCACCCCACTCCCCAGTGCCCTTCTCCAGTGCCTAAAGGTGATTTTCTGCTTCTGTCATTTCTTATGCTTGTTAGCATTTTTCTTTCTTTTAAAAGTTAGTTTTCATTGCTCTCCTTTTTACTTTTTCTTTTATCTTGAAGAGCAAAAACAAATAGTAGAAACAGAGAAAGAAATAGAACAACATACAGGCATTCCTATGTTACAAATTTTCAAAATGAGAATAGCTAATTAACAATGCTTGTTGTATTTATTTTTATCATCAGATCTGTTGCTTAGATTAACAGAAAGTTATTCAAAATTGGATAAATAATATTAGCTCTTGCTTTCAACAAACCCTTTTTCTATTTTCTTGTCTTTTTAAAATTTTATTTTGAAGAGTAAAAGCAGAAGCAGTGACAAATAGAAAAAAAAAAAGACATAAACAGGGTAATTTACAATAATGCATATGCTGTAGATTTTCAAAACAGGAATAGCTAATTAACAATGGTTGTTACTGCTTTCTCTCTCTCTCTCTCTCTCTCTCTCTCTCTCTCTCTCTCTCTCTCTCTCTCTCTCTCTCTCTCTCTTTCTCTCTCTCTTTCTTCTGGTACTGGGTATCAAACTCATGACCTTATACTTGCCAGGCAGGTGCTTAAGATGCTGAGCTATCTCCCCAAACCTGTTTTCCTTTTTAAAAAGATTTTTTTAAATCATAAATTGAGCAGTCTGAACCTAAAAATCCAAAGCTGAAACTTTTTGAGTGTCATGCATTTCAGATGTTAGAGTATCTCAGATTTAAGATTCATAGACAGTGGAGGGCCAAGAGGTCTTATCTAATGCTGACATTCCAAGGTCCAGGGACTCTGAAATGTGTCCAGTCCCAGACACCTCAGATGAGAGAAACCATGGACCACTCATCATTTCTCGTGACGCTTGGACAACATTGATCCTGGCTGGTGGGCATCTCTCATGCTGGCTGCCACATCCCCTTGGCACAGCCACAGCCAGTTTTCACCGCACCATATTCTTATTTCTGAAGCCACAGGATGCTGTGGCTCACTGTTGATACCTCGGGCTGGACTTGCACATCTCTCAGGCTTGAGGGTGGATTCCTCATCCGAACCTCTAATTCCGGTGCAATGCACAGGGCTCACGCTGGCCTCTTGCATCCTCTACCTTTGTCTGCTCCCTCCCAGAACCAATGCCCTCTGTCTAGTGATTTACTTTCTCTGTCCTGAAATATACTCAGATGCTTAGTTTGGAGACAAACAGGATCATCTTAAAATCTCTACCATTATCACACATCTCTTGCTACAGACTTAGCAGAGCTGGAAGTTTCTCTGTGGTTGCCTGGCTACAGGCATACTCGACAGGCTCAGTCAGGACAGTGTCTCCTTGGGTCAGATTTTTCCTGTATGTCCCAGGGGACTAGAGAGTTAGGCCACCGCTTTGTTTGTCACTGTATTTTAGAAGTTCTCCCATCCCTCTTGATTTAATTTTATTTGTTGATAGTAACCTTTGCCATTCTCACAAAATCTTTCATTTATGTGAAATTAGACATTGTAGAAATCACGAGAATGTCAAGCTATTTTGCTGATTTTTGAAATGCTGTTGTAGAAAATCATCTGAATCTATGGAGCCATGATTTAAAGCTCCCTCTGAGCCAGGCGTGGTGGCACACACCTGTAATCCCAGTACTTGGGAGGCTGAGGGAGAAGATCAGTGTGAGTTCCAGACCAGTCTGGGCTACAAAAGAGAGCTCAAGGCCAGCCTGTACTGCACAGCGAGACCCTGTCTCAAAAAGACAAAGAAAGAGAGAGAGAGAGAGAGAGACAGAGAGACAGAAAGAAAAAGAAAGAGAAGGAAAGAAAGAAAGAAAAGGAAGGAAGGAAGGAAGGAAGGAAGGAAAGAAGGAAGGAAGGAAGGAAGGAAGGAAGGAAGGAAGGAAGGAAGGAAGGAAAAGAAAGCAAGCTCCCTCTGCAGCCTGGGCTGGGGAGCTTAAGGCATAGGCCCAAGTTTCCTCTCCTTGTGCATCCTCAGTCCCTCTGTCACCGTGTGTGTCCAGATGTCCTCCAAAGCCTCATGCAGTGATGGGGCAGGCTTCTGGGCTTTGTGATTAATTCATGATTCAGGGCTAGGATTATGGATGTGAGTGCTGCATCCGCCCTGGGCTGGATACCTGTATGCAGTATCAGGGAGGGAGAGGTTGCTCTCTGCCCTGCTCCTCCCTTTTGCTCTTGCGGCCTGCACTGTTTTCCATTGCCATGAACAGCTCCCCTCTGCCATGTCACACTCTGCCTTGGAAACAGCTGATTATGGGCTGAAACCTCCACTGTGAGCCAAACAAACCTTTCCCTCCTTACTTTTGGATGTCAGGTATTTTGTCCCAGCAAAGAGAGAAAAGGAACAGAGACACCCTTCACCCTGTTCCTGTCAGGTGTGACTTGGGCTCTGTGAACACATGTGGCAATGTCCCTGCCCTGTCCTCAGGCTACATGGAACCACAAAAAGCAGATGCCAACAAGATGGTATTAGGGATTTCTTGGGGTCACTGGCAGACAGCAGGGTGCCTGTGTGTGTGTGTGTGTGTGTGTGTGTGTGTGTGTGTGTGTGTGTGTGTGTGTGAGCTAGTGTGCCCTTTGTGGGGGGGCAGAGGATTGCATCAAGGAGATGTACCCATGGCTGACACTGGCCCCAGGTTCCCAGGTGTCCCCACACTGCCTCCCGCACAAGAATCTTGAGTTCTGGGACAAGAGGCACCTGAGATCCTATTTCAGGATGACAGGGGTTAATTGGCATCAACCAGAGGGCTGTTCCAGGATGAGCCTCAGGGGTCTTTCCCTAGTCTAAATACTTGTGCTCTGGCCTACATGGAGCCCTTTAAGCCTCTTATCGGATTCCTGAGTGACATCAAGGAATAGATAACAACTCATTTAAACTCATATTACTCTTCAAAAGCTGGGGCAAGGTGCCAGGTCCTTAAGCAGCAATGTTGAAGATATACATGCCTCCAGAGAACAAATCACCTCAGGACCGGGGGAGAGAGAGAATTTATCAGCCACTCCACACAAAGCCACACATACCAGTTAGGCCTGAGCCAAGCCTGCTCTGGGGCTGCCAAGCCAGGAAGCCCCCTGGGCTGCGCTAACAGAGGCCCAGGGTGTACATCGAGGAGCTGGTGGTCTTTCTCCCACAACAGGAGTCACGTGCCCTGCCAGACCTGAGGTAGACAGCAGGAAAACCAGCTTGTGTGAGCTTAGAGCAGGATTGTGAAAGACTTTGCTGGATTCCATTGCGAAGTGGCCCCTCAGCAGGAGGAGCATCCTTTGTGTCCTCTCAGACAAGAATGGCTGTCAAGAGAAGGACATGCTCAGGCTGGCCTGTCACTGGGGAGCGACGTACAGTGTGTGTGGAGCCATGGAGCTGGCAGAGTCAGGGCTGCCTAGGACAGGACAGTGTGACGGGGCACAGGGCTTGATGCTAGCTCTGGGAAGACCCTTTGTAATTAGCGAGGCCTCACCTCTTCCTTTCTTTTCTTTTCTTTCTTTTTTTTTTTTTTTTTCGTGTGTGTGTGCCTTCAGAAAAGATTTTTCTTCAACAAATCAGCACCCTATAACAAGGGCTAATCATCATGAGGAGGTGAAAGGACAGTCACGCTTTTCTAACAAATTCAAGAATCATAGAAAGCAACAGCAGCCTGAAAGCCATATACCTGAGGCTCGAATCGCATGACTGGCCTCTCCATCCAGGCTCACAGTTCTCTGAGTAGGTTTAAAGTGCTCAGACAATGGTGTTGCCCTAGAAACAGGGAGACGCTGGGGTTTCCCCGCCTGCCTTCGTCCTCGCATGCAGACACACAGGGTTCTGGTTAACCTCAGTCTGACACTACGGGTCTTCTCTCTCACTGTCTTCATGTCTGGGGGTGTGAGGTGACCAATAAAGCATCAAGAAGAAATCAGACAGAAAATTTCCCAGTTCTACTCAGTAGTAATTCTGGTACAGCAGGGACTTTCCACAGGAAATGATGCCAGCAGAGCCCAGGGCTCTGTGCCTGGTGTACTCACCTCCCGAGACCAGGGACAGCTGCCGTCCCTGCCCAGGTGCCCCGAGCTCCCGGCTGCCAGTCAGTGAAGCCTGACTGCTTCTATAACCTGTGGCTTCTGTGACAGCAACAGAATGGATTTTCTAATAAAGAAAAACACGTCATGAGGGCAATGACACACTTCTAAGTAATCAGTGATACCTAATTCTGAATTAGTTTGGGGATCACAGAGTCAAAGATATTCTTAATTACCTCAGATTAGGTTTGGGAGGACTTGCCCACCCAGGGTAGGCCTGCTGGAGTCTCTGAGAATAAGCCCTTGAGATACTCATCTTCAGCTCTAATGGTAACAGTGGCAATCTTTTCCTAACATGAAGGTTTTTCTTTGTCTCTAAATTTTGGTTTTCCATGCTGTCAGAAGCCCCTTTGGAACAGGTAATTTAAGTGTTGGTCGTGTGTTTTCTCAATTTGTAAGTGTGGTAAAATGTATTCAAAATGTTCATCAAAATGTAATGAAGTTTAACTGTAAGATTCCTTCCAACTCAGATGTTTTGTGATTTTCAATTTCTTTTTTCTTTTTCTTTCTTTCTCCCTTTCTTTTTCTTTCTTTCTCTTTCTCTCTTTCACTTTCTTTTTTCTTTCTTTCTTTCTCTTTCTCTCACTCTCTTTTCTTTACTTTCTTTCTTTCTTTCTTTCTTTCTTTCTTTCTTTCTTTCTTTCTTTCTCTGTGTTGCCTTTGTTGCTTGCTTTTTTGTAGTTTAAAGCAGCAGTCCTTGGGCAGTGTCCCGTGTGTCTGATGCATGTGGGCAGGAAGAACAGACTGAGAGCTGAGGGTGTGTATGAAGTCATGCAACAATTCCACCTAGGAAGGTCACAAGGCCACTGGAGGCTGGGGAACATGGGCAGGGTCACAACTGCTTGGTGACAGGCACTCTGACCATCACCTACACAGACACTTAAAATTAGCCCAGATGTTCTAATCTAAAATTCTGCAGACTTCAGGCCCAGCCTCTAAGCAAACAAAAAGGAAGTTAAAGTATTTCAAGAAAGGTAAGCTAGGTATGCCACACTCAAGACACAGATGCGGTATGTCCGAAGGAAAATGTCTTCCCATTACACCAAAGTAGGAAGTTCTGAATAGTCTCAAAATTTGAGATTTTCAAGGCATTTAAATTAAATGCAATAAATTTAGATTCTCCCTAAACATTCCTATTGTTGTCCCCAAAGCTGGAATCATACTTGAAAGTACAACTTTAGATAGGCTAAAGTTTCTTGGCTTCTGCCAAGCATGGCGGTAAACAGCTGTAATCCCAGCACTTAGGAAGCTGAAGCAGGAAGATTGCCCTGCCAGAATCCAAGGCCAAACTGAGCTATATAGTGAGTTCAGAACCAGCGTGAACTACATAAGGAGACCCTGTCACAAAACAACATTTTAATCATTTTACACTATAGATATTTTCCAGTGTCTTGGAAGACAGTCTCCTGGCAAGCGAAAGTGCCTTGCAGTGGAAAGGCCTCAGGGAGGACAAGGGCCTTAGAAACATGCCTCTACTAGCAGCTGCAGCCCGAGGTGAGGTGCTCCTGCCTGCCATGGAAGGTCTTGATTCCCATTGTCACTGAGGCTGGGACATTTGAGAAACTCCATGGGACTCCAGCAGTCAGGTCCGTGAGGACACCTGGCCGTGACAGGAATCTTCAAGGTCCTTTGCTGGGACAGCCTGGTGGCTTGCTGTCAGCGTCCTTGCCTACTCAAGAGTAGTCAGGGCTGTGCACTGTCTCCCACCCCTCCTTCCTTGGAGGCATCTGTCTGCTAGAGTCAAGGTTTACCCATCATTATTCTCTTAGCAAATGCTCAAGTCCTCATTCAGCACGCACTGAATCTGTACCCAGGGCCAGAGTCACAGAGTTAGTGGCTATGTCCTTGGTGGTGTTGAACAGAAAAACAAAGATGTGTCCCCAGTATGGGAAACAGCACCAGCATGCACTCCGCTCCTTGTGGCACAACCAGTGGCTGCTGCTGGCCATCAGGGAGCCACTGGCTTTCTGAGCGAAAGAATGAATGGGCTAGTGGCCTGTTGGACCAGGTGAATAGCCGCTTGGGCTGGTTGGAGCGGTTTGGGAAGGACTGGGGGGCTCTGCCTGAGGGCTGGGTCTTATGGGAAGCAGACATTTGAAGACAAAGACTGGAGAAAGAGGAAACAAAAACAGCATCAGAGGCTGGAAACTAGAAATCTCTGAGTTTAAACAGCATGTGCAGGGGCTTAGAGTATAGAAAACGATGGGAAGTGGTAGGGCTGGGAAGGTGGGAGGAACAAATCACTCAGGAATTGAGAATGATCCTCGCAGGGCAATGGGCCGGACCGGGCATCTTCCTCTAGGAGCAGCGTCTTGTGACCAGCTCGCGGCTCCCCAACGAGCTCTGGGCAGAGGCTGGGAAGGGAAGCCTGGGGCACAGGAGAGAACTGCAGAGATCTCAGTGGGTAGCTAAGCTCAGAGCACATGCAGAGAGGGGTCAGCTGCAGACAGAAAGGTGAGGAGGGTGGGTGTGATTTGGGGTCCACCAGGTGCCCTGAGGTGTAAGATGGGGACAGAAACGAGGAAGCCCATAGTGGCCGGAGAGGTCAGAAGTGCTAGAGGTGATGAGCATGTGAGACGGCCATTCAGCAAGTGTCCATGTGGTGTAGACAGCTAACCCAGGTGGACCTGAGTGTACAGGGGGAGGGTAGTGGGCACTAGGGATGGCCTGAGACACGCTCTGTGCAGGGGAAGGGGGACAGAGCTATGCAAGGGAGAGGGATGGGGGCGACAGTCACCCATAGGTGCCACAGTGTGGGGTGGAAATGAGAAGTGGCTACCAAGCTTGAAAACATGAGGTCAGGTGTGACCTTTGAGTGCTTTTCAAAGTTCAGGCAGAGGGGATTTAGCTACCTTGTGAAAGGCACCAGAAGTAGTCAATAATTCACCTTGGTGATTCGAGATTTCCTTGCGTGCTTGTGAGGTTCAGGCAGATCTGAGTGGGTGCTAAGGACCATCTCCCTGGATGACAGACACTTGTGGAAATCTTGGTTCTTTCTTCCCCAGTAGTGCATGGCTCATGGGTTTCAATAAATGGTAACCTTTAGTGTTGTCATCAGGGAGGTGGCTGTTTTTAGAATAAGGAAGAGGAGACAGCTATCTGTAAAAGAAGGAAAGAGTGCGCCGAGGGTAATTCACAGAGGTCTGGAACAAGGGCTGATGGTGAAGACAGAGCGGTTATTCTTGGAAAGGGGAACAGAGTTGTAATTCTCTGAAGAGGGGGACTTGCACCTCAATGAGAGTAGAAGAGACTGAAGGGATGCACTGGTGGCTTCCACTTTCTTGTACAGAGCCTGAAGGAAGCAGGAGAAGGCATACAAATGGATGAATCCCTTGTTTCCCTCGGTACCTATAGGACTCAGTGTGTACTGTGTTCATGCTTTATGGTAAAGAATCGATCGTGAAGGTTAAGTGAGTCACCCAGGGGGTTCCTACCGGGGATGGAGGACCCACTCAGGGCCACACCAGGGCAGCTTCAGAGCCCACATGTTCCTTTACTTTGAGATGTTGGGATCATAGTCCTGCACCCCTCATGACTGTCCCCTAGGTAGCTACTCCTGACAACAGAGTGACAGACAGTAAATTCAGGGGAATCAAATATGGGCCTTTAGTTCCCAGGGACTTAGGAGAGGAGACAGAGGTATCCAGTGAAGCAACGCTGAGACTCTTGGTGCAAGATGGAAAGTGGGGAGCAACAGCATGGGAGGATGGGGTGTCCCTTGATGGTCCAGGGATGACACAAGCTCCTCTTCCCTCCTCCTCCCATAGCTCCTGAGTTTCCAGTCTTTCCAGGTTAGAAGCCGCCTGCTGTCTACAGCCACACACCCCTCCTGTTTGGGTGACATTCGGTCCCAGTGGCAGAGGTCATGTTCTAGACTGATAGCCATGGAGCGGGTGGAGTGGGACCCAGCTGTCTTTTCAGAGACAAAATAACAAAAGGAAGAATTTAGTCAGCTCCATTTCCTCCCAGCTCTCACAACTCTGTATTTTAGCAAGTTACCTTCACTAAATAACTTCTTTTTTTCGTGTCTAGATTACTTAATTATGTGCTCATTAAAGAATTAATTATAGAATACCCACAATACAGTAAGCATTCTTGCAGGCACTGGAGAATAACTGTGTTCTAATGGGGAAGAAATCAGACAGAAC
This sequence comes from Myocastor coypus, assembly GCA_004027025.1. NCBI lineage: Eukaryota > Metazoa > Chordata > Mammalia > Rodentia > Myocastoridae > Myocastor > Myocastor coypus. The sequence goes on from PVJA010012314.1 coordinate 12,218, forward strand.
TTATCAGGAGATGTGCAGTAATGCGAGGTAACATAATAGAGAAGAACAGCTGAGGAGCCAGGAGCCACACCAGTTCCTACACATCCTTAGGCCAGGGTGGTGAAAGCTTAGGGCAGGGCACTGGGTGACAGGTAACCCAAGGTGCAAGGATCCTGGGGCTGTGTCCCAGGCAGGCAGTAGTACTGCGCTGGGGAAGCTGCACAGGGCTCACCTGGGCAGGTGCAGAATGGCACTGATGGGGTCAGGTGACCCGGGTCTTCTGAGCTGAGTACCCACCTGGGCTTTGAGGACAGACAGGCACTGAAGGTTAGTGCTTCTGCCTTGTTTTGTTCTTGCTACTGCTTTCCAGCACCGAGGAGCGTGTGCAGCCCCCCCCACACACACACACACACTGGCGAGTGCTGTGCCCCAAGGTGTGTCACCAGCCCCTCCATTCTGTTTCTAGCAAGGTCATTTCCACATTACTGTCCACCATGAAATTTTTTAATCATGTGTACAGAGAAGAGGATAATAAGCACCTGGCACTAATTCCTAAGTTTTATTGCCTTTCACTTCTGGAAAAATTTGAGCAGGGCAGAGGCAAGACATGGCCTGACCAGACTTGAACAGAGCCCTTGGGCAGAAGGGAGACAGCTCAGAGACATGGTGCTGGCTTGGAGCCTGCGGTGGAGGTGGCCAGTGAGGGCTCCTCCTGGAGATCTGACTCCCTGTAGCACAGATAACGCTTCACTCCAAAGAATCCAGGGAGGCATGCAGTGGGAGTGCAAGAGTGCAACAAAGCGAGGTGCCTGAACACCTTCACTCTCTCCTTGAACGTGTGCCCAGGTCCCTGAAGACTACCTGGCTTGTGCAGGAACAATTCCCCGCAGTTTGTGTGCACGTGTGTGCTGTCCACACCTTGAGGCCTTCATGGTCTCAGATGGTCAGGATGGATTCGGGCTTTAGCAGTGAGGTGTGGCAGCTGTTGAGGTCAAGTCCCCAGTGATTCTCATAACTGGCAGTTATTTATTTCCTGTTCTGAGTTTGTATCTGATGGCATAAAACTGAAAATCAAAGACCTGGAGGCAGCCTAGGTCAGAGTGTGACAGGAGGCGGAAGCCGTACGCCCTGTGTGGGTGGTGGCCACCCTCCTGTGCACAGGCCCTGGCCCCCTGTGCACAGGCCCTGGCCCCCTGTGCCCTCTGGCCTGGTTCTGCGGTTCTGATGTTGGTCGCCACACAGGGCCTCAGGCAGGAAAGCACAGTCTGAGTCAGTGCCTCACATGAGCACCTTGGGACACCTGTGTCACAGCGGTGACAGCTCCGAGAAGGCTGCTGGCCCCCAAGCTCACAGAGACACTTTGAGCATAGCACTGACCCTATGGCTCATGCCTGGCTCCTGTCCCCAAATTCTCAGTGCCTGGTGGTTCCCATCCATCCTTAGCAGGCAAATGCAATGAGGAAGCATGGGGCCCTCAGGTGGGGGGTCCTCTCCTTGCAGTGGAGTGGACAAGTGGTACCTGGTGATAGGATCATGCAGGACCTTGGAGCTGAGCCCATGCTCCCTGCTGGGGACACTCACCCCACCTGCTTCCTGGTCATGTCCCAAGTCATCCTGGGAGCTCAATCCTCAAGGCCCTCAGAGCCTTCTGCCACCTCTGGACCAGGCGGGCTCCTGGAACAGACTTTGCTTAAGGAGCACACCCAGTGTCTAGGTCTAACCCGACCAGACCCATGGGGACACACCCACTCTGCTGGGCACCGACTTAGAACTGGAGCTTGCTGACCCCGGGGTGCCCAGCACTGTTACCCATTTCACCCGCAGAGCAGCCCTGCGGTACCGAGCACATTGCTGCTTTCTTTCAGAGCTGGGAAAACCAAAATCCAAGACATCAACCGCCTACCCCGCTGACCTGCTCCTGAGTCACAGCTGGACGTCAGGGCCCTGAGCCCTGCCCAGGACTCAGCCCTGTGTGGGAGAGGACCAGGGACACTTGCTGAGTCAGCCTGGGTTTCTGTTTGAAAGCTGGGGCTTTCCCTTCCTGGGCTTCATTGTCACCACTGTGGTCACTTTACAAGAACATCTGAGCAGAGAAACTCCTCACGCATCGTGGCACGCATCCACAGCGCTCTGCTCACTGCTGAGAGGATTCGGCTGCATTTGCCAGTGAGTGACCTGGCTATTTCAAATTCTGATTCCCAGAGAATTGCAGATGCCACCCTTGAGCCACCCAGAAGAACCATGGGTGCTTTTCCACAAGACCACAAGTAGGTGTTTGCTGAAGATTGATGTCACCTGACAGAGGGCGTAACCCATGGCCACCAAGGTGTTGTGTCATGCTGCTGCAGGAAGAAATGCCAGGTGTCACTGGGAAACACAGAGTCTTGTCCCTGTTGCTGCAGGGACATAGTTGTTATTGGGAAACTAACAAAGCCCAGCGCTATGCAGTGCCCTGGAGAAACAGGGGCAGCCCAAATCAGTCCTTCGTTCCAGCCACCAGCTATGAATGACTTGAAGATCATCTCAGGGGGATTGTACTGCAGAGGGACCCCAGGACATGTGATGCCTACACACGTTCACTTAACAAACAACGTCATCCTTGCAGCCTTTGAGCTGCTGTGACCTCCACTCACAGGCAGTGCAGGTGCCTCCTGCTGATGTCGGCTCCACTGTGTCCCTGGGAGCTGACTGGTTGCTATTGGCTAAGAGCCAAGCTGGACTTGGGTGTACACAGGAGTGGTGGGAGGCTGCTGCTTCAGAAGCCTCTCTCTCTCTCTCTCTCTCTCTCTCTCTCGTTCTCTCTCTTGCTCTCAATGGAGTCAAACCCGGAGGACACCCAGCTACATTCCTAGTCCCTATTTGTTATTTTGCTTGTGTGTCTGAGACAGGGTCCCACTAGATGCCCAAACTGGCTTAGAAGTTAGGATCCTCTTGCCTCAGCTTCCCAATTCCGGGTTCATGCTGCCATGCCTGACTCTACAAAAACCTTTCTAACAGATACATTTACTCTATATAAAAGCACTAGTCAAAGAAGTAAAAGGCATGCTGGGTAAAAAGTCAAGGAGCTGGAAGTAGAGCTCAGTGGCCCAGAACCTGCCTGGCAAGTACAAGGTCCTGAGTTCAAGTGCTGGTCCAACAAAAAGAATTCAAACCTTCCTAGACCACAGAACTCTTAAACCAGTTGCAGAGTGCACACCACCATGGAAGATGGCACCCTAGTGATTCATGTGACGTGTAAATTGCAGCCCTTCATTTGGGTGTTTCAGTCGGGACTTCAGAGAATCCATAAAGCCTGGTGGTCCATGGCAACAGTGGTGTCACTCTGCTCAGACTCCTGGCTGGACCAGGCAGCATGCAGGGCAAATATGCAAGCCCTTTCCTCAGACACCACAGGGTAAACATAGACCCACAGGGAGGGCATCTGAGCCTGCTTCTGTCCTCCACCTCACAGCTCCTTTACCCTAACCTCCTCCCAGGCCCAGCCTCCACCAAGTGGACTAAGTTTTTTCGAAATGATATCCATGTGCTTGGTGGGCACCTTGCACCGTCAGCAGGATGCAGGAGGCTCAGAGCACACCTTTGCCTGGTGGACACATGGCTGGGGCCCAAGGAGAGCCTGTCCTCTATTTAGAGAACACTTTCTCTCCCCAGCTGCAGCCATGACCAACTCCTGGCAACCACAGATTGGGTTAGGAAACCTCCCACCCCAGACCCTGCAGTGTGTAGCCAGCTGTCCAGGCAGTGTGGTGGAAGACATGGGCCAGCTGAAAAAAGGTGCTGTCTTTTTCCACAGAGGGTTCTCAGCAGGCAACATTCTGGGGTGTGTGTCAGGCATCCTCAGAGATGCAGCACATTCCCAGAGGCCCAGCTGAATTTGCTGTGTCTTTGTTTAATCGTCAGAGTATTTTGTGATGCGTAATGATTATGTTCATCTTAAGGAGCTGATACACACACACGCATATGTGTGCATGCACACACACACACGCACGCACTCACACACACGCATCTTGATCCCTTTGATTTCTCATTTCCACCTTTCTGTTTCCTTAAATATTTTCTTTTGCTCTTCAAATTTTCCTTTGGGTTTCTCATATAAAAGAAATCATGTGATACTGAGCTTTCTGTGTCCACTTTCTCTTGGCACTGCGGTTCCAAGATCCATCCGCTTTCCTATAGATGGCTTAAATGTATCGCAGGCTTTTGATTTGCTAGGACTTGGTGGGGGGTAATAATCAGGCCACTGGTGTTTTTTGTTTGTTCGTTTCTGTTAGTGCTGACTGCAGGACCAAAGCCCTCTCCGGAGGCATCTGTGGTCTGGTGTGCGAGGGTAGGTGGTCAGCTGGAGAAGAAAAGATGTCCAGACTCTTTGGCCATTTCCTTTTTATTGCTGTGACCATCATTTGAAGGCTATGCAAATAAAAGTTGCCTTAAATGAAAAAATCAGGTTTATTAAATAAGAGCTAAAGAACTAAACTGCCGGGAGAGCCAAGATTTGCAGTCAGGAGGTGCAGCGATGTCCCATGAGCTGAGCACATGTAACTTCAGCAGAGCTTCTAAAGAGAGGGCAGAGCAGGGCACATCCATGGGCTCGAGTGCCTGAGGCCGACCTCCAGAGCCAGCTCCCCTGCTGCCTAGATCCCTTGTGGTGCCTAGGGACCTGTGATGCTGGTCTCTCTTCCTGCAGTTGTGCGCTTGATGCCCTTCAGTCCGTGGTTCCCTTAACACCGGGCCTTCACCCAGATCATGCAGCCACCCTTGTGATGAGGGTGCAGAGGAAACCACAGCCGGGTCGCCGGAGGAGACACTACCAACCACACGGCATCCCTGGGAGGTGCTGTCCCAGGAGCAGTCACATCCCTGTACCTACGATGCCTGCTTCCTGGAGGGGCTCGCCTCACCACCGCAATAGCACCTGGGAGTCTGTCATCCCAGCTTTGGGCCCCACGTGCGAATAGGGTCATGGGTAGCTTCTCATCCTACTTTTTTTCCCCTTCTGAATCGTTCTTTGTTTGACTTTGGAGTGGTTTTTGTTGAAAGCGGTTGCTATTGTTGTTTGTTTGTAGGCCCACGTTTGCAGTACATAGTGTTGACACCCTGGGCGTGTAGCTGGAGCATGCACACAACCGTCTCAGTTCCTATTTGCAGCTTTTTCCCTCCCCACAGCTCTTGGCCGGCTTCTCATTTGAGAAGAAAGATCTGCCTGCTTGCTTCCGTTATCAGTTGTTTACTTTGTTCTTTATTTATATATTGAATTCCTTATGTAAGAAAAGCTGCACTATTTGAGTTTATGTGTTTGACTAATTTCACATAACATCGTGGTCTCAAAGTGTATCCGCTTCCCTACACGTGACTCCAGTTCACCTTTCTTTACGGCAGCGTGGTGCTCCGCATTTTCCTTGTCCATTCACCTGTCGATGGGCGTACAGAGCACTTCCAAGACCGAGCTGCGATGCATTGTGCTGCTGTACATGTGGGTGTGAGCAGGTCACTGTGATCCGATGTCTTCAGCTCCCTTAGGAAGATCCCGCCTAGAAGGGTGTCTACGAGGAGAATAACTGGATCAAATGGAATTTCTGGTTTCCACTTTTGAGAAACATCCGTACTGGTTTCCACGGTGGTTGTGCCAGCTTGCATTCCCACCAACAGTGCAGGGAAGTCCCTTTCCCCGGCAGCCTCCCTGGCATTTGTGGCTGGATTTCCTGATGCTGCATTCTTTCTGAGGTACAGTGGCACCTCGGTGTTGTCTTACTTTTCTTTTCTCCGGTGTCCAATGATGTTGAACATTTTTTCATGTATTTATTGACCATTTAGACTTCTGTGAAGTCTCTCTTCATTGCAGCTATTTTTTTTATTGGTCTTTCATTCTGAGAGGTCAGTTTTTTTAATTCTATCTATGAGTCCTTTGTCTCATTCTGTAGGGTTTTTTTTTTTTTTAAGTAACTTTTAATTTTAGAGTAAGTATAAATTTCCCCAATAATTTAAAGCTAACATATAGCTCTCCAATACTTCTCATTCTATTTTCTGTAATGCATGAATCCTTTTAAATTTCTTTATCTTTAAAAAATACGAATATATTTTTCAAACATTAGAAATGATACTGATTTTCACTAAACAAAATGATAGGAATTTGGGGCTGGGGAGATAGCTCCGTGGCACAAGTGCCTGCCTGGCAAGTGCAGGGTCGTAAGTTCGAACCCTGGTCCCACAAAAAATAAAATAAAATAATTTTTTTAAATGATAGGAATTTAAAAATTGTTACATTGCATATTGTTGTCTTAAAATTAGTTGCTCAAATTACCAGATTTAAGGCTATAAGATTGCTCAGAAAATTATTTAAAATTAAAAAAGAGAAAGAAAAGAAATCAAGCATTAATGTCCTTTCAGTAGACCAGCAGAAATCAGCAGTACGATTCTCCAAGCTACCCCATGTATATACACATATATATCCTATATATCCTTTTCCCTTCCTTTGCTCCTTTCCCTCACCCCAGTCGTTCCTTAAGTTTAAACAGTTTTACTGTGTTACTTGTATCTTTTGTTAAGTAGAAGCTTTTCATTTGATACAATTCTGGTTTTGATTCTCAGAACAACTTGCTATGAATGTAGGGTTTATCTTTATCTATGATCTATGGGTTCAAGAGTTTGACCCATCTTGTCTTCCAGCAGGATAAGCACTTCTATGTTACCACTTAGTTCTTTGACCTGTTTTGATTTTTAAGTTACTATGTGGTGAGATATACAGGTCTAGCTTCAGCTTTCTGCATGTGGATAGCCAGTGTTCCCAGCACCCATTTAGTACAGGGCTTTCTTCCTGTGTGTGTTTTTGGCTCCTTTGTCTTAAGAGCAAATAGGTGAATCACTCAGGGTGTCTGCATCCTTGATGCTGCTCCATTGATCCTCTTTGTTTTTGTGCCTATACCCTGCTGTTTTTATCACTGTAGCTTTGTAATATAACTCCAGGTCCAGAATCGTGATGCCCCTCCTTTGTTCTTGTTGCCTTGGACTGCATTAGGGTTACTGGCTGGCCATAGACATCTTTTCGTGTCACAGCGTCAGACCCTCTAACTTCTGAATGTGCCTCTTGTACAGATCTGCAACTACATGGGCCCTGCCAAGGTCATTGTTCAGCTCGTCACAAATGGGAAGAACGTTCACCTCCATGCCCACAGCCTGGTGGGAAAGCACTGTGAGGACGGCGTCTGCACTGTCACTGCGGGGCCCAAGGACATGGTGGTCAGGTGAGCAGGGGATGCTAGGACGCTGGGGTATGTTGGCATGGCACAGGGACTGCCCTGGTGACCCTGAAGGAAAGTGACCCTGTGCGGGTCAGGTTCTGGCCTACTGACATTCACAGAAGCAGCTCCTTGTGGATGACAGATCACGTGGCCACTAAGCTTCAGAGGTATTTGTGTCACTTTAACAATATTCTTATTGTCCTGGAAATAAAGATAAGAGCAAGTTCAAAGAAACCTAACTATAGCAGAAGTCATCATTTTGTGGCTGGCTTTTACATACTTGATGTTCTGTCAATGGGTTTGGAAGGTGTACAAAGATAAGAAGCCAAGGAATGTAAATTTGCTTTGGCAATGACAGAGTGAAGCATAGAGAGCAAGAGACATGCTGATTTAAAGATGGGTTAAGGAGAACCATCAATTTTTAATGAAAGAAGTTTTATGGAAATAATTTCAATGCAGAACTAAGAAAACTTTTAATAAGATGTATTATTGTATGCTGGGCATGGTGGCTCACGCCTGTAATCCCAGCACTTAGAGGCTGAGACAGCAGGATTGGTGTGAGTTCAAGACCAGCCTGGGCTACAAAACTGAGCTCAAGGCCAGCCTGAACTGCATAGCAAGACCCTGTCTCAAAAAGGCCAGAAAAAAAAAAAGTATTATTGTGGTAAAGAACAGTTTATTTTTTATTTTCACAAAACACTAAAATAGCATACTACATGGCAATTTGGCAGGATCAGTGGTATGTATTGATCTATGCAATCAGCATTCCCCCAAATGGTGGCTTTATTTATTTATTTATTTATTTGGCACAGTGCCTTGCTGTATAGCTTGGACTTGTCGTGATCCTCCTGTTTTCAGCCTCCCCAGAGCTAGGGTTTAAAGGCATGCATCACCATGCCAGGCCTCAGTGGCTCAGCATGCCTGGGTGGTGCCCATGCAGCATGAGGTGCTGGGGATCAAAGCCAGGTTCTTGGGCATGCCTACACAGGTGCTTAGTCTGCTGAGCTATCTCCCCAGCCCACATAATGGTGATTTTAAGGACTCCTTAAAATAAAAGCAGAAATTTTTTATTAATTTTTCTTCATTTAAAAAATATATTCCCTAACATTGTAACCCTGATTTAAATGGTTTACATTAAACTCCTAGTTATTCACTCCAAAGAAAGCAAATTTCTGAATCATCTGAACAATGATTAAGCTGACGGTGGTGTTGACAATGGCTTGGTGGGACAAGTTTCAGGTTAGCCAGTACTAGGAAAGCTGAGCTCTGCTGTTTCTAAGCATCCCTCCTTTGATTGCAAATACTCAAACGTAAAAACCTGCAGAGCTTTTGTTCAAGTCACAAACCCGTATTCTTCTGAGATTAGGAAAAATGCCCCAGGTTGAAGGAAGAAGCGGCTGGTGGCCGCTCCCTCTCTTAGGCCTCAGTGGGCCACACAGACAGAACCTGGCCCATCCCAACCTGAACCACCCTCTAGGGCTTTGTACACAGGGCTGTTACAGCATCAGGCTGAAGGGGGGTGGAGTTTCTTCAGGTTCCATCCTTCGGGGTGATATCAGCACAAAGAGCACGTTCTCCTTGGTCCTCTGTAGTACATGTCATAATTCTGTCTCTGAGTAGAAGTTGTGAACGGAGTTCCCTGTGAATGGTGCCCGTTATCCCACAATTCCCAGGATGTTGTCTGACGTTTCCTGTCCTGTGGCTTGGGTTAATAATCCCAGGTATCTCAGAAGGACCCAGTTATTTGTTTGGCGCCCAGGGCAGGAATAGAAGTGAATTGTGAGGAAATTCCTGTGCTCTCTTGTGGTGCCTTGGGCTGGGAGCTAAAAAGCTGGGAGCACACCCCATCATTCATTTAGCAGTCATCAGTCAGTAAACACTGTGCCTGTCTAGACCCAAGTTCAATCCGTTTGGTGTTGGTTTGATTTAGTTCTGTGGGATGTTCTCACCTGGAACCCATCACCGAGAAATGTAACCAAGGAGACAGGGCCTAGGAGCGACACCAGACCTGGTCTGGTTTTCTGTTCACTGTTCTGTGGAAGGTTGGTTCTCCCCTTCCTGTGGCTTTTAGCTGAGCAGTTTGTGCTCCAGTGTTTTTCTCTAACGCACACGGTGTCCTCCACTGTGCCTCCACCTGCCGAGTCTGAGCCCCCTGCTCTGCCATAGCCAGTGCAGCTAGAAGCCAGGGTTCTGCCCTCCCGGTGGCAGGACAGTTGCAAGGTTCTGGAGACCTTCCCTTCTCCCCTGAAGCCTACCTTTTAGCATCTGTCTCCGGGCTCTGTCTGTGTGCAGCGCTGTAGAAGGAGCTAGGATTTGCTAATGGCACAGAGGAACAAGAGCAAACTTGCTGCAGCTGTGCAGGAGGTGCAGTCTGTGCTGCGCTTAGGTCCTGACGTGCAAGCAGGAATAACAAATCGGGAAGTAGGGGGTGGAGCGGAGGGGACAGCCAGACTATTCCTCGGGCTTGTCTGTGCTGGGGGAATGAATGAAGATAAAGGGAGCACCTTTAGCAGATGCAGTAGACTAAACATGTCCCTGCTCTGTGGCCCAGTCACACAGCAGAGATGTGTGAAGATGCCCCGGGAGAGGCGTCACCCTTCAGTCAGCAGAGTTCCTGTCCTCGAGGTGTTTCTCTTCACCCTTCTCTCAGCATAAATTCACAGTAAATTTACTTCCTTTTCTCAAAACTACATTAAAATATGTGTTTTAAATACCTAAGACTTTGTAATCTCTTAAATGAGCTTTTATTTTGTCACATTTCTTCTTTTTCTTTTTTGTCACATTTCTTATTTACTTAGCTTTTCCTATCCTTTTGATCCAAAGCTAATAATCTTAATTTGCTATTTCACTCTAACTGGGAATGCCAACAGCTTTAAAACTACGCTTCAATTCCGTGAAATTCTATTCAAACTCTCTTTCTATTTTCCCAATTAACGTGTACAACGTACACCGCTGGTAAGTGCCAGAAGTGACCCTGAAAAGGTAGAATAGAGGCAATATGGTGGGTCCAGACGGGAGGCTGGCCGCTCTGTGGAGCTGCTGTCCTGCACACCCTGCCTGCTGGTCCCTTCTCAGGTGGGGCCTCTGTCTGCCGTAGACACCGGCTGGAGGGTGACCCGGGTGGACTGAGCTGGGCATGTGGCAGAGCCTGCATTTGAACCCGGGAAGGCAGAAGTGTCCCAGTCCTGAAAGCACAACAGGCTCAGAAAGAGGCCACTTGCAGTTCTCAACCCAGAGGCAAGGGCTGCAATGTAACCAGGGAAAACATTGAGTATGGAAACTCAGGAATAGTGCAGGGGTCTGTGCCTGGCTGCCACTGTCATCAGGGTCACTAAGTGTACACACAGGTGCCAAGCACTCCCCCAGACTCCGGTCTGGTTGGCAGCAGGTTTATGAGCCTGAGCAATTCCCAGAACTAGCTGGAGGTTTGCTGTGCACAGCGTGGATACCCAGGCCTTGCCTCGGGGTTCCAAATCCTGTAAGCATGATAGGGACCCCTGAGTCCTGTAAGCAGTTCTAAGATAATGCTCACGTTGGTGGTTAGATAGCAGAATACAGCATTTCAAGGAAAACTGAGACTGTAGTCCCAGTCTCACTATTAGTTATAAGTGACTTTTTTTTAAAGCATGATGGCCCCACCCCCAGGGCATGCTGGGAAGGCAGTTGAGACTGGGCATAGTGTTGTGGGGCTGTAATCCCAGCTCTTGGGAAGCTGTAAACAAGCAGATCACTATGAGTCCCACCTAGTAGAGAGACCCTGAACACCCTGTAGACCAGCAGTGCTCAAGCTGTGGGTCACGACCATGGCGGGGGTCAAATGACCAAAACACAGGGGTCACCTAAGGCCATCGGAAAATACATATTTAAACCCATGCTATGCCATGGTGAAATGTTATTTGTTGGAATTACTAATTTGAAGTAGCCACCAAAACTATTTTTTGGTTTGGGGTCACCACAACATGAGGAACTGTATTGCAAGGTCACGGTATTAGAAAGGTTGAGAACCACTGCTGTAGACCCTTCCCTAAATTACAACAACAACAAAATTGAAATTTATCATGTACAGATCAAATTCCCTATGGTGAATGGGATCACTGTGTATCTAAAATGTACCAATAAATAAAGCAGTAAAAGCTGGATGTGGCAGCACATGCCTAAGCTCAGCACTTGGGAGGCTGAGGCAGGAGGATGAGCTCAAGGCCACCGTGAACTGCATATGCATAGTGAGACTCTGCCTCCAGGACCATCTCCCCCGCAAAAAAGCAGTAAAATAAGATAAAAATAGAGGCAAAATTTTGAAACACCTTTGTAGAAGCAGAATTTGATTACTGCAGTAGTCACCTTTAAATAATTAATTCCTGAGTGCTGATGCACAGTCCTTTAACTGCCACAGATGAGGCAGAGACCAGTTCTGTCACCGAGCCCCGTGTCCTTTTGAAGTCCAGCAGCCCTGGGAATGTACAACCCAGCCGCTAGTCGTGCCAACCCAGGATGCTCTGCATTGGAAAGGGAAGGGTGGAGCCGCGGGGCCTCAGTGGCTGACCCCTTTTAATCACTAAGTAGCGCTGTGTGGCATCAGTGTGATAGTTTACTCACCTCCGTATGAAGGACACTTTGTTTCCTTTCTACCTTGCACTGATAAAGCACCCTTTGTGTGAGCAGGAAGTGGAATGCAGGGAAGACTCAGGTGGTGCTTATTTTGATAAGAAGCCACCAAACTATTTTCAGAGTGACTGGACCCTTTCATATTCTTATGAATTCTTATTTATAATCCTAAATTAGCTGGGCATGGTGGCGCATGCCTGTAATCCCAGCACTCGGGAGGCTGAGGCAGGAGGATCGATGCGAGTTTGAGACCAGCCTGGGCTACAAAAATGAGCTCAAGGCCGGCCTGAATTGCACAGTGAGACCCTGTCTCAAAAAGACAAAAAAAAAAAAATCCTAAATTTTTTTCATATATACTCATGATAACCAGCTCTCATTTTCTTTTATACCTCTTCTCTCTGTCTCTGTCTCTGTCTCTGTCTCTGTCTCTGTCTCTGTGTCTGTCTGTCTGTCTCTCTCTCTCTCTCTCTCTCTCTCTCTCTCTCTCTCTTTCTCTGAGACAAGGTTTCAAGGCTGGCTGTGAGCTCACTTTGTAGCCCAGTCTGGCCTCAAACTCTTCGTGATCCTCCTACCTCAACCTCCTGAGTGCTGGGTTTATAGGTGCACACCATCATGCCTGACCTCTTTTATACTTCCTTATGGAAGTTTCGAAACAGGTGATGGTAGAAAGAGTAACCTAATTAGCAGTGGCTGCTCTTGTCACTCCACATCGATAATTAATTGTCCTGTGACCAATCTTGATTTAGATGGATTCCCACCTAGGTATCTTTTGTTAGTGACATCTCAGTAATTCCATCATGGTAAAAAAAAAAAAAAAAAAAAAAAAAATAGGGGCCCGGTGGGATGGCTCAGTGGTCTAAAGAACTTGCTTGGGAAAGTTTGGTCGGCTTCAGGGACCTCGGTTCGATCCCCGGCACCACATGCTGTGCCAGCCCTGCCCTCGGGGTGGGCTGAGCCGGCCATAAAAATAAATAAACAAAAGTTCGGGAACAAGAAAAAAATAATAATAATAAAATAAAAAAATCGTTGGCATGATTTGTATGCTTCAAGATTGATTGAGACTTCTTTCATGGAGCAGGACGTGGTGTATCTTAACAATTTTTCCTTCTGTCCTTAACAAAGCGTGTTAGCGTGTTACCCTTCTCTTGTTGAGTGGACACACCATAAACGTCCATGGGGTGAGTTTTTTTATTGAACTGCTCAAGCCATCTGTGTTGTCACCAGTTTTCAATCTAGTGGCTCTGTTGATGACTGAGCAAGGAGTGTTGAAATCTCCAGCTCTGTTGACAGATCGTCTGTTTCTCCTTTGCATTCTGTAAGATGTTGATTCTATTAGGAGCCTTTTGTGTTAGGTATGTCAACATTCTCACGTTCTCTTGATGATTTGTGCCTTATGAAATGGCCCTCTCATCCCCAGGGGGTGTAGCTTGCACTAAAACCTATCCTAGCTACTCCAGCTTTCTTTCGTTAATGTTAGCACAGAACCCTTCGGTGCCCCTTCTTAGCTTAGACCCATTTGTGCATTTATATTCAGAAAGCACGTATACTGCACAGGGCTGACTCTTCTATTCAATGTTACACTGTGACTTTTATTATTTAACAAGAAAACAAAACAAAACAACTTTATATTATGGCCAGCTCAGGCTGCCCTAGGGGTGGGGCTGACACCACATGTGGTGCTGGGGATTGAACCGCAGTCTCTATGATTACCTAAGCTTGCCTAAGCAGGCACTTCAGACCTCTGAGCTATCTCACCAGCCCCAACACTGCAATTTTTAATTTGAGTGTTTAGACAGCTTATAACCAAAGTGGTTGTCAATACAGCTGTGTTTAAGTCCTTTGTATTCAGCCTGGTCTCTGCCCATCGCATCCATTGTTCTTTTGTTCTATTTTTTTTTTTTTTTTTTTTTTTTTTTTTTTTTTTTTTTTTTTTTTTTTTTTTTTTTTTTTTTTTTTTTCTGTTTTGGGGTTGTTACGATTTCATTTGGCTTATGCTCCATTGTTTTTGTAAGCAGTTGTTCTAGGGTTTACCGTACACATCTTGAGCCTTTAAGTAAGGTTACCTCTGTTGTGCGTTGTGCATGACCCTTGGGACCACACAGGTCATATCCTTTCTCTGGGCCTTGGGGTGAATATTTTATATTACATAAATGGTATAAATCTATGGTTTTCATTTTACTCTTAGTTTGTTTTTTGGGGTTTTTTGTTTTGTTTTGTTTTGTTTTGTTTTGTTTTCCCCTCCCCCTGGAACTAGAGATTGAACTAAGGCCCTTGCGCTTGCTAGGCAAGTTCTTATTCTACTGAGCTATCTCTCCAGGTTCCTCATACTTCTTTTTCAGCAATTCAGACCAGTTTTAATGGGGCACAGGATGTACAAAGGACAGGGCCCAGGGAGGGAGGAGAGCAGGCTGCTTCCAGGAACAGAAGGGGGATCCCTGGGGAGGAGAAGGGAAACCAATTCAGCCCTGCTCCTGGCCTCTGCCGGAGCCGGGCCCCAAGATGGGGTTGGTGGTATTGGGATAGATGGTCCCAGCAGGAAGCAGAAACATCATCAGGCCTCTCCCTCAAAAAAAAAAACAAAAAACAAAAAAACTTGCATCAGAATTTTGGGCACTTGCCCCTTCCACCCCACCCCTCTGTAGGAAAAAGTGCAGACATTATTATGAAAGGGTATACTCTCATGCACCACCTAAACCAGCTAGAAAAGGAAGAGCAAATAAAGCCCAAAGACAGGAAGAAATTATAAAGATTAGAGCAAAAATTAACTCAATCGAGACAAAGAAAACATTACAAAGAATTAATCAAAAAGCTGGTTTTTTGAAAGATTTAATACAATTGATAAGCCCCTAGGTAACCTCACCAAAAAAAAGAAAAAGGAAAGAAAAGACTCAAATTCAAGAAATAAGGAATGAAAAGGGCAAAACTACAATGGACCCAGTAGAGATTCTGAGGATCATAAATAGCTACTTTGAGAATCTTTACTCTCACAGAATTCAAAACACAGATGAAATAAGTGGACAGATTCGTAGAAAAGTATAAACTACCAAACTGAATCAAGAAGATAAAAGAACTCTCAATAACCCAATAACAGCCAATGAAATACAAAATATAATAAAAAGCCTACCAACAAAGAAAACTCCAGGTCCTGATGAATTCACCACTAAATTCTACAAAAATTTACAGAAGACATAATCCCAATACTCCTCAAACTTTTCCATGAAATTGAAAAGGAAGCTATCCTCCCAAAATCATTCCTAGAGGCAAGTATTATACTGATACCAAAACCAGAGAGAGAGAGAGAGATGCAACTAAAAAAGAGAACTAGCCGGGCATGGTGGCACATACCTGTAATCCCAGCACTCGGGAGGCTGAGGCAGGAGGATCGGTGAGAGTTTGAGACCAGCCTGGGCTACAAAACTGAGCTCAAGCCAGCCTGAACTGTACAGCGAGACCCTGTCTCAAAAAGACAAAAATAAATAAATAAATAAATAAATAAATAAATAAGAGAACTACAGGCCAATTTATCTTATGAACATAGATGCAAAAATCCTCAATAAAATCCTCACCGATGAAATACAACAAATCATCAAGAAGGTTATACACCCTGACTAGGAAGGACTCATTCCAGAAATGCAAGGATGGTTTAATATACACAAATCTATAAATGTAATACACTGTATCAATAGAGCCAAAGCCAAAAACCACATGATCATCTCAATTGATGCAGAAAGGTCTTTTGACAAAATCCAATGCTCATTCATGTTCAAGGTCCTACAGAAAATTGGAATGGAGAGCCTCTACCTCAATCTAATAAAAGCCATCTATGACAATCCAACAGCTAACATAATTCTAAATGGGGAAAAGCTAAAGTCTTTTACTCTGAGATCTGGTACAAGACAAGGATGTCCCCTATAGCCACTCCTATTCAGTATAGTTCTGGAATCATTAGCTACAGCCATTAGATAAGAGACAAAAATAAAAGGAATAAGAATAGGAAAATAAGAAGTTAAACTATCATTTGCAGATGACATGCTAATCTACTTGGAAGGCCCAAAAAACTTCACAAAGAAGCTACTAGAACTAATACACAAATTTAGTAGCATAGCAGGCTACAAAGTCAGTACCCAAAAGTCAATAACATTCCTCTACATGGATAACAAACATACTGAGAGAGAAATTAGAGAAACAATACCTTTTACAATCGCATCAAAAAAAAAAAAAAAAAAAAAAAAAAAAAAAAAAAAAAAAAAAAAAAAAAAAAAAAAAAAAAAAAAAAAAAAAAAAAAAAAAAAAAAAAAAAGAAAGAAAGAAAGAAAGAAAGAAATGCTTAGGAATTAACCTAACTAAAGTAAAAGATCTATTCAATGAAACTATAGTACTCTGGAAAAAGAGATCCTACAGGATTTCAGAAAATGGAAAGATATTCCCTGCTCTTGGATAGGCAGAACCAGCATTGTGAAGATGGCCATAATGCAATTCCTATCAAAATATTATCAACATACTTCACAGACCTGGAGAAATTACTCCTAAAATTTATTTGGAACCAAAGAAGACCCAGAATTGCAAAGACAATTCTGGGCAACAAAGGTAAGGCCAAAGGCATTACAATTCCTGACCTAAAGTTATACTACAGAGCGACAGTAATAAAATCAGCATGGTACTGGCAAAAAAAAAAAAAAAAAAAAAAAAAAAAAAAAAAAAAAAAAAAAAAAAAAAAAAAAAAAAAAAAAAAAAAAAAAAATAGACCTGAGGATCAGTGGAATAGATCAGAAGATGCAGAAGCAAATACAAACACACTCAGCCACCTTATCTTTGACAAAGGGGCCAAACACTCTTACTGGAAGAAACATAGCCTCTTTAACAAATGGTGCTGGAAAAACTGGCTCTCTACATGCCAAAAACTAAAACTTGGCCCAGGTCTATCACCATGTACTGAACTAAAGTCAAAATGAATTAAAGATCTAAATATTAAAAGAGAAACACTAAATCTCCAACAGGAGCAAGTCAGAAGAAATCTTGAAGACATTGGGGTAGGCCAAAAGTTCATGGACAAAAATCAAAATGCACATTTAACACTTGAGAGAATCAACAAATGGGACCTCCTCCAGGTGAGAAGTTTTTTCACCTCAAAAGAAATTACCAACAGAGTGAAAAGACAACCCACAAATTTTGAAAAGATTTTAACTAATAAGTATTCAGACAAAGGTCTTCTATCTAGAATTTATAAAGTACTAAAAACCATTGGGGTTCCAAAATTCAAAGACCCAATCCAGAAATGGGCATCTGAGATGAATACACACTTCTCAGAGAAATTCAACAAGCCTATAAATAGATGAAGAAATGTTCCACACCAGTAGCCATTCATGAAATGCAAATCAGAACAACACTTCGATACCATCTCATCCCAGAAAGAATTGCTTCCATAAAGAAATTAATCAGCAACAAATGTTGGAAAGGTTGTGGGGAAAAAGGAACACTTCTCCACTGCTGGTGGGAATGAAGACTGGTGCAACTATTATGGAAAGGGGTGTGGAGGATCCTTAAAAAAGTAGAACTGGAAATCCCATTCTATCCAGCTATCCCCCTACTGGGAATTTTTCCAGAAGAACTGAAAATATCTTATAGTGATATCTGTGCACCTGTGTTCATAGCAGCACAATTTGTGATAGCCAAATCTTGGAAACAACCAAAATGCCCATCATCTGAAGAATGGTTGAAAAAGATGTGGTATTTTCACACAATGGAATATTACTCAGCTGTTAAGAATGATAAACTACAAGACTTCATATATAAGTGGATGTATCTAGAACATATACTCATTAGTGAAATAAACCAGATCTATATATGTAAATGTCATATAGTCTCCCTCATTTTAAGAACTCAAAAGAAAAAAAAATTTTTTAAGTAGTTAGAAAATAAATTAAAGAGATCAAGAAGAGATAAGAATTAACCATAGTCCTATCAAGAAGAAATTTCACTGCTGGCATTTGGGAGTACCCACTGCCTCTGTCACTGCTTAGGATTTGTCTGTCCTGTCTCTCCCTGGCCTATCTCGTTCAGCTCATGTGTATTATACAACTTTCATTATTGTCCTAATATGTGCACTGGTTTAAATCTTACATTTTGTGTCCAACTTTTGATGAAGAGTAGTTTCCCCATGTTATTCAAAACCTTCTCAAAACAGTGCTCTGGACAGCTACCT
Source organism: Myocastor coypus (assembly GCA_004027025.1). NCBI lineage: Eukaryota > Metazoa > Chordata > Mammalia > Rodentia > Myocastoridae > Myocastor > Myocastor coypus. The sequence continues at coordinate 30,239 of PVJA010012314.1, forward strand.
GAATACATGAATCACGAGTTTTTAAACTTAAAAAAAAAAAATTAAAAAAATTGGCATTTGCTCCCACCCCAATGGAAAAGTGCAAACGTTATCACGAAAGGGTTCTCAAAGGGGCCTTGCCCTAGGCTCCTGAGGCCACTTTTTTCTCCAGTATTTCATTTTGGATAATTTCCCTCCTACATTGCAAGTTCACGTTTCCTCTTAACTACAGCATCTACCACGTCCTCAACCTCATCTGGTGTCTTTTTCTTGTAGAAATCGCAGGGTCTGTGTCCAGAAGGCTGGGTGAATCTCTTTTAGTTCCATCCTGTGTCTCATTACCACACCAACTCTTTGAACCCATGCCCTGGTGGGACTGTGGCTATCCCAGTGCACCCGAGTGAAACTGCTATCCGTATTGTTCGTGGATGTTTCTACTGATGGCTATTATCTTCATTGTGACTTACGTCGTTTCACTTCTTTCCATGCTTTGTAATTTTTAATGGACAACAGACATAGTGGATTTTGGATTGTGACGTGGTTTTTTTTTTTTTTTTAAATATGCTTTTAAGTATTTTTGAGTATTAGAATAAAGTTACATTTGGGGCCACGTGGCTTTTTCTGAATGAACTGTCGCACGTTTGTGGGGAGGTGCTCTGATGTCATGGCAAAGGTGGCAGCTTGACTGTCCGTCCCACCTGCTCCCCATCCAGGAAGGTTTATTGTTCCATCCTCTGCTTTGTGCTAGCCTGGGGTGGCTTCGTTGCCCATGCATCCCCATGGGTCTGTGTCCCCTCTTGGTGCATGACTGTATCCTGCCTGCCTCAGCCTCCCTATGTGTTTAGCTCTGTGTCCTCGCTCAGGGAGATGCCAGCTGTGCCCAGTCCCCTCCCAGGATGTCCAGGGTTACACCAGAGCCACTGGGACTGGTCTTCTGGAGCCTGACAGCCCTGATCAGTGTGTGTGCTAGTGGTTTAGGAGAGACATTCGAACCCCTCTGGGAGTAGCAGGGGTGGCATCCCGGAGGGCTCTGGCTCTGCCTCTTGTAGGACAGTCTCCTGTATGGTGCTCAGATGTTCCATAGGTGCTGGCTGTGCGTCATGTGCCAGTCTGGGACCTACTGTCTCTCCCACTTTCGCCTCTCTGCTCTCCCCACCCACTGTACCTGGCCATTCCGTAAATGAGCAGAGGAAGCAAAGTCATGCAGCAGCTCCAGAGCCCTGGTGTCTGCTCGTCCACTCCGTGCAGTGCTACTCCAGGGCCTCTGCGCTTGCTATGCTCCTGCAGGTGCTCCCCATGCAGGCACCAAATTCTCACCTCCTTTTGAGCTGGACTCAGCTGCTACCTCCGGGTCCTTTCTGTCTCACCGAGACCTCTCACCCTGTCTCCTACTCCTCATTCTGACCCTGTGCTCCCTGGTGACACTCATTGCCTTCTCCATGATGTTGTATGGTCATCAGTCTGGCATGTGAACCCTGCCGTCGTCACCCTGCTCCAACACAGTCCTCAGGACACTCTGGCTCTGGAAATCACCTGCCGCAGGTTTGCTAAGTGAATGGGCCCTTGACAAAGTACGTTCTGGTGCGTGTGTGTGCTATATTACACTGCATCATTCTTTCATGAGCTTTAAAACATCAATGGGTAGAGCAGTATGTATATAATGTTTGTTTATTTGCTTTGATGCAGGATCTTAACTTGTAGTTTGGGCAGACCTTAAACTCACCATGTAGTCCAGGCTCACCTTAAACTCTTGGGGATCCTCTTGCCTCAGCTTCCTGAGCACTGGGATTGCAGGCATGTGCTACCACACCTCTACATTTTCTTAAAAGCTTTCCAGATGCTTCATTTAGCTTGCTGACATACTGTGCTGTGTTCCACAGATATGAGGCCACCATGCGATTAGGAGTTCCATGTCCGATTGTATGTGAGCATTCGAACCTGAGCTTACGTGGAGTTTGATGATAATTTTGATGACAGTAAATAATCCAGATCTTATGGAAAGCCTAGAGGATGTAGGATTCCCAGAGAGACTTTAAATTCCAACCAGAAACCCAAGAAGGACCCCCCCAAAAAAATCTTCCAAGTACAATATTCCTTTTCCAGAAAAATGTTAGTATATGTTTGGAACTTGCAATTATTTTTATAGTCTTGTGAAAATATCCTAAAGTGAATGCTCATTAAGGTGTGTGAGCCAATCCTTCCTTCCTGAAGCATAACTTGAAAATCTCTGAAGCAGTGCAAACCACAAGGCTCAGAGCTTGCCACGGACCCATGTGATAGCGACCCCTCCTGTGAGCTGGGGCCGGGCTGCTTGTAATTGTCATGGCCTTTCGGTGAATCCAGTTAGAGGTTTTCATTTGTTTGACTGCCCTGTGTAGCCCCACCCTGAAGAGGGTTCTGCTGTGTGCGGCATGGCACAGGTCACCCTCAGATCCTGACAGTCTGGATCCCAGGATGCCCCCAGCCAGCTGATTTGTTTGGGCCGTGAGGGCCCGGCTACCTACTGTGCTAAGGCAGAGCCTGTGCCAGGGGCCCCCTCTGACTTGTGGTTGTGTCACTGTTTCCTCTCCAGCTTTGCCAACTTGGGTATCCTCCACGTGACAAAGAAGAAGGTCTTTGAGACCCTGGAGGCGCGTATGACAGATGCATGCATTAGGGGCTACAACCCTGGGCTCCTGGTGCACCCCGACCTTGCCTACCTACAGGCCGAGGGGGGCGGAAGTGACCGGCAGCTCACAGGTGAGTGTCTCACCTGACCTCTGTCCTTTTGCACTCCTGCCAGAGCGTTGAGGATACCTGCCTCCTGTGCAGGCCCTCCCGCTCCATTATGGCTCCCAAAGCTCCAGATGCAGAGTCCTAGCTATCCCAGCTCTCCCTTGCTGCCTGGAAAAGCCAGCACTGTTGCTCCTGAGAGGGGCACGGGACTTCCAGTAGGCATGGCAAGAACACTGCCTTGGTCACACAGATCCAGCTGTCCCTGCACCTGCCGCACTTACTCCCTGCACCTGGTTTCTGCTTTTACTTGTGCAATCCTGGTCCTCACACATTCCAGGCCCAAGCCCAGTGGTCCTGTTTACACCAAGCGTGCCCCACCCTCGCACTGTCCTGGCTCATCCTCCTGTCCTCTGTCACTAGCCATGGTCTGTCCTCTACATGACCTCCTGGTCCTGCTCACCTGCATCCTTTGCTTGCTCATGGTGGTCTCCTCCCACTCCCAATCCTGTGCCCACCCTACGGCTGGATGGACTTCTTGAATCTGCATCTCACCCCTATTTTCCAGCTAGCTCTGCACCTGTCTTGAGCTGGCTCTGGCTGCATCTCCATCCTGTGTCCCCAGAACACCCAAGTTTCTCTCTCTGGGTCCCGCATACTCTTTCTGTTCCCCTCCACACTTGGACACTCTGGCCATGGCCTCCTGGGGACCCTGGGTCAGTGACCCTGATACCCCTTGAAGGTCTCAGTCCGTGAACCGTAACCTTTTATGATGCAGAAAATCATCATGACCCTGTCCACCAGCCTGAGAAACCCCAGGAGGGACACAGCCCCATGTGGCCGAGCCACCCAGGTCCTTCCAAGTCCTCTTCCAGCCCTGTATACCAGGCCCTGTGCAGGTGCCATGGAAAGACATGCTGTTGTTCCCTGGGCATTGGGCAAGGGCAACTCTCACACTTCCAATGTCACCAGTGCATGTGGCCGCTCTGTGCCTGTGTTATGTCCTTCTGTCTCAATAACTCTTACTGACAGGGACAGAGTAGAGACAGAGACGGAGGAGACAGGCAGATACTGGGATGTGGTTTTTGCCATAATATAATCCAGAAAAATGCACCACACCTTCCTTGGATACCTTGAATTGTGGGTGAATCGAAGGAATGATTTCCTTTTAATCTTGGCAACAGTATAAAAGCTCGAAGGAGCAAAAGTGGGTTTTTAGGTTGATCTGTGTAAGTGGACTTTGTACCGATGTGCCCATTAAACACCTGCCTCCCTCCTCCCCACACGGCACTACAGACGGAGAGAAGGAACTCATCCGCCAGGCAGCCCTGCAGCAGACCAAGGAGATGGACCTGAGTGTGGTGCGGCTCATGTTCACCGCCTTCCTGCCCGACAGCACTGGTAGCTTCACGCGCCGCCTGGAGCCCGTAGTGTCTGACGCCATCTACGACAGCAGTGAGTACCAGCAGCCGCTCTGTGCCTCCCAGCTGGCCTTGGGCAGTTGTCTGCAGAGTGGGAAGGCAGTAGACTAGCCTAAAAGATCCACAGGTGCTCAGGTCAAGTACTTAGGACAGGATGCATAAATGTAGTTTTTCTTTCTGCGGGTGAGTGTTCAGGTCTTACCTGCAACATCAGTCCCCTCCTTCTTAAACATATCACCAAGAGGAAAAGAAAAAACCTTGAACAGGAGAAGTTTCTGTGTTTTTCTTGTGGACCCTGCAGAGACGTTAATATCTCTGTATTCTTACCCTTAGTCCCACCTGCAAGTGGCTTTACCAAAACAGGAACTTCAGTTACCTGAACATATGGTGTAGATAGTATGAGACTTGCAAATTCTCTGGGAAGATGGCTCCTAGGATTCCTTGAGTTTATCATACGTAGTCTTCAGCATGGATCACATGGCTTTCCTGAGAGTAGGAACAGCATTTATTAACCAGATATTTCCAGAAAGCATGAATATGTAGTATTTGGGCTCAGTAAATATTTATAGAACTTGGTGTAAGTAGGTAATTCCAGGATTCAAGTACTACAGCTAACGGATTTCTTTAATTGAAACAAATCTGAAGGGAAGAGAAAGGTTTATAAGATGATCCTGACCCATATACCACCAATTGCCTTAAGCTGCAGCTGATGCAGTAGAAAAAGGAAGCCTGACACTCTTACCACATGAGACTTTTACCCCTTAACCAAATGGAATCCTGATTTAGTTTGGGGAAAAGAAATAAAACATTTCCATTTTTCTTTGTACAACCAAAACTATTAAGGAGTTAAGAATCCCGTGCTTCTCCAAGTTGTTTTGGGCTCTTCTAGATGGTACAAGTTTGGGGTTAGATTCTTAACCTCCTTGAAATCCCAAAAGTCCATTGGCTTGGTTTTTCCAACAACATCCAGAAACTCCCGCTCTCGTTCTGCGTCAGTCCCTCTTTCTGGTTAGGGAGAGAAGCAAATGCCGCTGTTGCTTTTGCCTCATGGTTCCTCCCCTCCCTTGGTGATGCCAATGGCTCTGTTGCTGCAAGTGCTCAGGGGACCTTGGGAGCATTTTTGTTACATATGTGTCCCTGCTAAAGCACAGGAGATTGCATGTGACCCGGGCGAGAGAGGGTGTGCTGAGCAGAGTCCCCAAGGATGGGGGAGGCTGAGGACAGACCTGGACGTGTTTTGTTTTCTCCCTTTGAACAGAGGCTCCCAATGCATCCAACCTGAAAATCGTAAGAATGGACAGGACCGCTGGATGCGTAACTGGGGGGGAAGAAATTTACCTCCTCTGTGACAAGGTGCAGAAAGGTAAGGACACCCCGTGCTCTAAGACTTGGAGTCCGACGCTGGTGTTCCCTGGGTCACTCCTAGACAGCCCCCCAGGAAGGCCCTTGTGATGCTGAACATCTTCTGCAGGTGCTCAGTGTCATTTTGTAAAACCCAACCATATAATTCATCTTAAACTTCCCCCAGAAATAAAGAGAAATAATAAGAAAACAGTGGTAGTTATAGCTCATGATCACCAGTTCTATTCCTTAAACTGTTTTCTGCATGTGTTAAACTATAATGAAAGAGTAACACTCCATGTGTCACACACACAGACACACACAGAGTCTGTCCTAAGCCCTACATCTTGCATTCCACCCACCTCCATGTGGCATGGTGACGCCAACTGGAGAAAGGTCGAGGACAGGGCGTTCTCAGACCATGTTTCTCTTCCAGGTGACATGTCGGGCAGAGGTTCTTGGCATTTGTTCTCATAGGAACTCTTAACAGACCAACACATTAGTGAAAGCAGAGATTATGTGTCACTTTCTCAGACTTCACTCTTCCTGAGTAACATAATCAATGTAAAGTACAGGAGAGTACAGTGAACGTCTGTTTACTCCAAAGCAGGCATTTCCAAATGAAGCAGATATAGAAGTGGAAATCACCCCTAAATATACCTAGCATGGCTTAAAAATAGCTCAAGTAGAGGTTGAATGCTCTGCGCCAGGAAGTCAGGAAAAAGTGGAATCCGATTGGGAGGTGAACATGCGTTCTTTATCTAAACAACACTGAGCACTGACGCTCTCACTGCTCCCTGCCTTCCTCTGCTCACTCTCCTAAGCAGTACTCATTTCAGGCCTGAGCTATCTTTGTTTGCGTGAGTCATTATTTCTACTGGCCTTGCACAGAAGTTTTGGCTTAAGGGATCTGAAAAACTAGGGCTGAGGTAGTCCTACCTACAGGTGAAGAAGTGACCCAGGAGGCGGTGGGGCACTTGCCTAACCCTGGCACTCCTAACCACCCCTCCCCATGGAAATTTATGCCAGCCAGTGGTGTGGTCTTTCCTGTGAAGTGGGAAGTGAAGCCAGGGGCTTGCCAGCCTGAGTTACACAGTCCTTTTTCTGCAGAAGTGAAGAACAGCTGGGTCCCGAGTGAGCTGACCGCCTGGGTATTTTGACCGATCACTCACAGGGACTCAGGACAGATTACAGGAGGCACAAGGGAGACCTGCAGGCTCTTGCATGCTAGGGCCTGTTGTCTGTGTTCAGATCCTTGTTTCTCCTTTTCTTGGATGTCAGTCTGGGATAAGGGACTTAGGAAATTCTCTGGACCCCAGTTTCTCTTCTGCAAAATGAAGATAAGTGAACACTGACCTCCTAGGTCAATGGGAGGGCAGAGTACGCTGGGATTTACATAGAAAGCGCTTGGGACAGCCTCTGCCCTCGAGGCAGCCCAAGGCGAGTGAAATGCTACATGCAGCAGGAACCCTGGGTCAGCCTCTTCAGGACTTGGATGCTTCTACTTAGGTTTCCCCTGCCTCATGCTAGTGATGAGGGCAGGTTCCACACTGAACAAGAGAGAGTTCAGGTTGATCAGTTGACCCCAACATTCTGCCACAGGAAGTGAAACATAGGGTCTGTCCTTGTGCTGAGGGATTTTTAAAGCATTCAACTTATATAAATTTTAAGTCTTAAATCTACTATACTAATGATTTTTAAAAAGTTGGAGCATCGAGCAGGGAGACCTGACAGGCAGCCTGACTTGTCACACTGCACGCAGTAACACACCTGCTTGTGATCGTTTGCAGATGACATCCAAATTCGGTTCTATGAGGAGGAGGAAAACGGAGGCATTTGGGAAGGGTTTGGTGACTTCTCCCCTACAGATGTTCACAGACAGGTAAGGGGTCCATCAGCACCGTCCTTTATATTTCACCTTGCTCGAATTCAGTACTGATTTTTTATATATACAAAAAATGAAAAACATGTTTATTTAACATCCACTGTGTGCCTCTCTCATAGTCCTATTTTTAAGACTTCTGCAGGTCATCTAGAAATCTTTCATGGGCCAGGTTCTAGTGGGCTGTGAGCCTGAGAGGCTGGAGACACCCAGCTCTGGTCTCTGTCTCTTCACAGTGCCTTTCCGTGAAGTGTTCTAGGTGTTCTGTTGAGCAGCTGTATCAAGACCTGCCAGAGGACAGGTCAGGAAAGTGTAGAAAGGGGCAGGACTGCTTGCCAGGTACAGCAGTGCATACCTACGGTCTCAGCTATAGGGAAGCTGAAGCAGGAAGATTGTAGTGAGTCTGAGACCAGCCAGGGCAAGAAAGAAAGAAAAAAAGGAAGGAAGGAAGAAAGAAAGAAAGAAAGAAAGAAAGAAAGAAAGAAAGAAGGGGGAGGAAGCATCTAGCTAATAAATTAAGACTCCCTGGTGACAGCCAAACGTTGGAAGTTCAAATGAGCTAACAGATAAATCATGGTGTATCTAAGATATTAAAAAGTTATTAAAAAAAAAACAAGTACTCTGTGAACTAACCTAGAGAGATCTCAAGGGTACAGCAAGAAGAACATTTAAGATAGGTATAGAACGTGACAATGAAAATGATACTTTGGCCCCGGGGAGCGAACTCAGTGGAATAAGCACTGCCTGGCAAGTGCATGGGCCTGAGTTCAATCCCCAGTTCCAAAAACAAAAAAAGAAAAAAAGAGAGAAAAGAAAAGAAAATGATAGTTTGTTCACAGAGAAACCAGACAGGAGTGTAGCAAGCTAATGACAGAATCTGTGGGGCTGGGACTGGTGGGTAGTGAGGGGAGAGAGAGCTATCTGTGCTCCACTGTGTGCCTCACTCATATTTTATTAAATCTTGACCCTTGCGAATGTTACAGAGTAAAGATAGATAGATAGATAGATAGATAGATAGATAGATAGATAGATAGATAGATAACAAATGGTGAATTACCTAATTCTCCCAGCACCATAAGGATGGAGGAGTTGGGTACCTTGAGAGCAGGCTCATTTTCCTCCTCAGTTGGGAAAGCAAGTAGCCTTGCTTCTCTCTGTCCACGCCCAGGCTTTGTGATGTTTAGAGAAGTGATATAGGAAGGTTTGGGGGCAGACGTGAAAGAAGATGAATTCTGTATGTGTGATGATTACCACTGGAAGATGACTGAGCTGGTGGACAGATGAAACAGTGGAGACTGGAGGTCTGCAGTCACAGTGCAGGCCAAGCATCGCCCAGAAATATGTGGGTGCAGAATACTGAGTTGAGAGTGTCCTCAGGGCACTGTGTTCTTGGAGCATACTGTAAGCATTGGGTATAAATTAAAATACAAAGACTACATGTAATGTGCAGCATTTCTACTGGAACACCACAGCCCTACACCAACTTCTGTGTCTTTGTGTCCTGCAGTTTGCCATTGTCTTCAAAACTCCGAAGTATAAAGACATCAACATCACCAAACCTGCTTCTGTGTTTGTCCAGCTTCGGAGGAAATCAGATCTGGAAACGAGCGAGCCCAAGCCTTTCCTCTACTACCCTGAAATCAAAGGTAACGGTGGACGAGCCTCTGGTGCTCATTCTGATGAGAGAACACTGACTGGAGTCAGCTCATCACCTCATGGACAGCTTCCTGGAAGCTCAATCCATGCCCTGTATTTTTAGGGAAGAGATAGATAATATGTTAATTTGAGGACATAGAATTAGTCTAGCCTCTGAAAATAATGCTATCTTTATCAAACATGCATGAGGTTTAGACCCTGGATAGTTTGTCTTTGAATTTGAAAATCTAGTGTTTATTGAGTAATTCAGAATCAGATAGCAGAGGTAAAAACTGAGACTCACTGCTCAGGTGAAAGAGCCCGTGAGTTGGCAGTGTGTCGGTCAGCAGAGACAGTGACCATGGTGATGCAGCCCCCGGGGGATGGGGCGGCCAGCTGGGCTTGGAGGGTGTGCCTGGAAGCTGAGGGTTTCACACAGGTCCGAGGGATAGCCAGGCCACCCGAGCCTGGACTGATGGCATCTGGGTCACCGGGAAGCTGCTGGGGGCCAGGAGATGGGTAGTGGGTTAGAGCATGATACCGGGCCAGGTGAGTAGCGTGGGTCAGGAAGTACTGTCCCCCTGCAGTGTGGGAAAGAAGTGGATCTCAGGCCATGTGGCCATGGTGTCCAGGTGGCAAGGGAGTCAGGAGACCTGGATGCAGCAGTGGCTGAGGTCACTCCCTAGATGTACTTGCTGCACAGAAAACGGCAAGAGCAGGCCAGGGAAGAGAGGTGCCAGGCGGGCCACTTCAGGTGTGTCCTGGCCCGAGCCCACCACCCCAAGGAGTCCTGTGCTGCGCCATAACTGCTGCTTCTGTGCCCAGCCTTATGCTGTCACCTGCAGTAAGCCCTGACTCTGAGTGAGGCCCAGAGACCACACGGGGCACTCCCTCCCTACCCCCCTCTTCTCGGATGGGAAGGTGCTCCAGTGAGCCATGCTTCCTCCTGGGCCATGACCTCCTGCGGCTGGATCAGGTGTGGGTGTGCTCGGCACTCTGCCAGCATCTCCTGGAAACCCCAGTGTGGGTGCCGGTGGGCGTGGGTGCCGGTGGGCGTGGGTGTCGGGTGTAGGCAGCTGCACAGCCCTTCCTAGTTCTTACCACCTCCTCTCACTTCCCTCTTCGAGCTGCCTGAGGTCTTGCGGTGGCTGGACCTCGCACTGAGCTACATCCCCCGGCCCTTCTTAGTTTTTACTTTGAGACAGGCTCTCACTAAGTTGCCCAGGTGGGGCTCCTCCTTATGATCCCTCTGCCTCAGCCTCCCAGAATGCTGGGATGGCAGGCATGCACCAGCGTGCCCAGGCGTGATTCATACCTCGGCAGTGAACTGAGATGCTATGTGAGGAAAGCCGTCAGATGAGTAATGAGGTCAGCTATGATTAGCTGTGAGATAACTGATGGGAAGTGTTGGACATCTGGTCTCCCCCAGAGTCACTGGAGTCCTCTCTCCAGCGCTGTCCTGGCCCACACCACCCCAGGGTTAGAAACAGGATAGGATCTTTCTGACAAAAACTAAAGTATCAGAAACAGGACAGTTGTTAAGTACTGGGCCTGTGAAAAAAGAATGCCACATAGAGTGGTGAATGCAAACCAAGAACTCCTTTCACCCAAAGAGGAAAGGCAGAAAAATGGAACATAGGGTAGGAAAATCACAGACAAGAAAGACAGAGAATCAGGAAGAAGTAGGAATGTGAGACAGACCAGAGGCGGTGACAGAACTCAGATGGGCACGGGCCCCACACCCATCTCTCCTCGAGTATCTGGAGTCCACACGTCCCCATTGTGGTGACTCCAGACCACAAGGCCAGTGCCAGCTGTCAGTACTGCCTGCCCTGCACCGGCTCGTTGGCAGGTCCTGAGCATAGGTGACCAGCTGTGCCTGCCACTCCAGTGTCCAGGACGATCGGGCGCTCCTGGTGGACCCTAAAGCCATGTGCTCCCTAGGGTGACCCAGGTCACCACCGAGGACTTCTCCGCACTCGCCTTCACTTTGCCCACGTGATCTCTGCTGAGCTCATTCGCTCTGGGCACCTCTCGCCTCTGCCTCCTAAACTGGCACCGTCCTCCTCTCTCCTCCACTACCTGTTCCCTGCGGACACCTCTTCCTGTGCTGCTGCTGGTCCATGAATCGGCACTGTGCCTTTGCCCTGTTACCATGACAGACACTGCGTTGTGATTCTCTGTCCCTGGCGTATGGCTCCCTGTGCATGCACAAGTGTCGGTGATGTTACCTTTCTGTTCTGCATCTCTGGAGCCTGGATCCGTGGTAGCAGCTTGACCTTGTGCTTCTTCCACCAGCCCCTCTACCCTACAAACATATATATTACACTAGACTGTAGTCTGTGTACTTACAGGATACAAAAAATTTCATAGCATCAGATCCTGCCATCAGAAGTAAGCTGTTGCTTGTTTTATGTGTGCAGAATGCTACAGCTTCAGACCCAGAGTTGGAGTCAGTGTGGCCTCTCTTCCTCCTTGCGTGCTTTGTTTCCCTTTGCGATGTAAAATACCCTGAGAATTGGTAGCCTGTGCGTGGCGGCTGCTGGAACCAACTGAGTCTTTCCTTCGCTATCCCTCCCCGTGCACGCAGACAAAGAGGAAGTGCAGCGGAAGCGGCAGAAGCTGATGCCCAACTTCTCAGACAGCTTCGGCGGCAGTGGCAGCAGTGGCAGCACGGGCACAGGAGGCGGGGGCATGTTCGGTGGTGGTGGTGGAGCAGGAGGCACTGGCAGCACCGGACCAGGTACCCAGAGGCGCTGTACCCTTCAGAGTGTTTCCAGGGTGGAAGGGCACCTTTCTCCTTTCTAGGACCTCTTGGCCCATCAGTGGGTGCAGTGGCTGTGATACCATGAAATGTAAGGTCTTCCTGGGCTTGGTGGTGCATGACCCAGCCAGTGAGGCCGGATCACTGCAGGTCTGAGGCCAGCCTGAGTTACACAGTGAGTTCAGAGCCAGCCTAAACTACGTATGAGACCCCTGTCTCAAAAAAAGAAAAAAAAAGAATATGAGGCTTCGAACTAATTAAAACCTCCCTACACATGTACCTTTGTTTCTCAAAGATGTGCATGTTCATTCTACAACATAGCACCCACCTCTCTCCACAGACCACTTTTGGTTACTTCTAACACCTGTGGTCAACTTCAGTCTAAAAATACCAGCAGTTGCCTTGACTCCTTAGAGAGAGACCACGTCCACATAAGTCATGTCACAGCATATCGTTATGATTGTTCTGCTTTATTATTAGATCTCTTCCTATCTCTTAATTTACAAGTTAAACTTTATTATAGGAATGTATACAGTATAGGAAAAGAAGTGGAGCATCCAATGTGGCCTGCTCGTGGCTCCAGATCTAGTGGGGGAGAGGGGAACAGATGAAGAAGAGGAAAGACCCCTCAAGGCTTATTATCCAAGAAACACTTCTCTCAATATTTTGGCATAGGTGGACATGGTAGTCCACACTTGGAATCCCAGGACTCAAGAGGCTGAGGCAGGAGGATCGCTGCAAATTCAAGGACAGCATGAGCTGCAGCGTGAGACCATGCCTCTAAATAAATACAGTGGTGTGTTTCCTCTCTGCTTTTTGGGAGGGGCAGTTTTGTTGATATTCTTTGGAAATATTGAAAAGATACACACACACGTGCGTGCACACACACACACACCTCTACCTTACACACATATATTGTACTAGACTGCAATCTATGTACTTACTGGGATACAGAAACTTTCAAAGCATCAAGTCCTGCCATCAGAGGTAAACCATTTTTCTTGTTTATGTTTACATCACAGTAAATATTTATAGATTTCTCCTGAGCACAGCTGTGATGGTCGCACGTTGTCGTTACCCACTCGTTTGTGTTAGCGGCTAATGTCACTGCCCCATGATAGGTGCATAGTCCTGAATGCCTCCCCCACCGGGGCTAACATGTTAGCTCCACGTGATGGCTTTGCCTGGGGTGATTTACCAGCATCATTTTAATGACTCACGGTATTCATCAAAAGAGCAAACTGTAGTCTGGCTGATCTGAGAGCAGCTTCCTGTCTTCTCTGTGAGGAAAATGACATGTCTGAGGGTAGGATGGCTGGTGCCAGCTGTGTCCCAGAGACCATCCCGGTGATCCTCTCCCGAGACCTGTGAGGAGAACCCACTGGCCACCTTTGCATGGGCACCACTATGGTTTTCTGGGTCACTTTGGCTTTCTTCCTGCAAGGTGATTTTCTCTTCTCCTCATGCCAGGCTGAGTCAGGGTGCATCCTCCTGAGAGCCCCTCCTTTGGCCTGGGACCCAGAGGCCTTGGCTTGAAGGCACCCACAGCTCCATTTGTTTTCCTTGCTCGTTCAGGGTACGGCTTCCCACACTATGGATTCCCGACCTATGGTGGGATCACCTTCCATCCCGGAACCACTAAGTCCAACGCTGGCATGAAACATGGTGAGTAACACATTCTGTAATAGCAGAGTCTCTGCTTTCCTTAACTGCACTCTTTTCTTTTTCTAAAGATTCAGCTTTTCGTTCTAGAATCAGGCCACACTTTGTTCCATAAAGTAGAGCACAGCCCGCCCCCCGCCCCCTAGTCTGTGTGGCGCTGTAAGGAGAGTGCTGTGGCCTCTCTGTGTACTCGCTAAAGTCAGTGGCAGAGTCGGGATTTATACCAGGTCTGCCCACAAACCCTAGGATCCCAGGAGAACCTGTCAGATGACATAGACCAGAAACAGTCAGCAAACTAAAGAATGCACACCCAGGAGTGAGACCATGTCTCTATACCTTGCCTTGGTCAGTAGCATAAAGAAAAAAGTAACTGCTCTGCTTTCAAGAGTTTTAAAAATTTCACTTCCCTCTAATACATGGGAAACCTTTATTTCATTTTCCTCTTTTACAGATAGATGAAATAATACCTAAGTTTTAGAAGCATAGTTTAAAAATACATAGAAGTGCCAAGCGTGGTGGCACACGCCTGTAATCCCAGCACTCAGGAGGCTGAGGCAGCAGTGCTGTTGTGAGCGTGAAGCCACTCTAGTCTACATAGTAAGTTTAAGCCCAGCCTAAACTATGAAGTGAGACCCTGTCTCATAATTCAAGTAAAGATGAAATGAAGTATTTAAAGTAATTAATTCCTAGCCAGGCATGGTGGCACATGCTTGTAATCCCAACACTCAGGGGGCTGAGACAGAAGGATCGCCATGAGTTCAAGGCCAGATGGGCCACATAGTGAGACCCTGACTCAAAAAAACCCAAAAAATTAAATACATCAATAAGCCCAAACGTATGTTAGTTATGACACGAAATTATTTAGATAAAGTTAGTGCTTTTACTTTCCCTCTCTTGCGCACTTCCCCTCACTCTTACGTGACCTACTTGAAACAGTGAGTTTTAACTTAGACTTGAGAGGCAGCTGGTGTTCTGTGCTTCCCTCAGGAACCATAAACACTGAATGTAATCAAGATCCTGAAGGCTGTGATAGCGGTGAAAACGGGGACGTGACTACAGCCACAGAAGCAGGGAAGGAGCCTGATGAGTCCAGCTCCAGGAAGGATGGGTTGCCCCTGACACACGCGCTGGGCGGCGAGGACAAGGATGTGGGGCTTCGGGGTGCGTGAGTCCATGGGGTACACTGCAGTGGTGGGTGGGAGGGCCCATTCCACACAAAGAAGCTGTGTCCGGAGGGCAGGTTTCCTTCTGTCCACCCTCTATTCCCAGGTGTTTCTGCTAGACAGTGGGCCCAGTCAACCCTCACTCGGAGACCCAGGCTACATTTGAAGGCAGTGATTGCTGTGACCCATGTATGCATTCTGTGTCACAAGCAAGTGAGAGGCACCGGCACCTGCTTAGGCACAGATTAGTTTCTACATCCCCGGCCACCGTGTCTGGCATGGAGCCTAGCAGTCATGTAGGGGTCGACCCTACCAGAAGCCCAAGCTTTGCTTTTGTCCTGCTGTCGGCCTTTCCAAGAAGCAGGGCGGGGAGGGAAAGCTCTATTCAGTTCTCATGGAGCCAGTGCTTGTGTGTGGTACAGTCTGAGTCATACACAGTGTTCTCTGAGGTTCCTTCTACAGGCAAAGGGTGAATACTTAGACTTGATGGCCGTACAAGTCTCTACTGTGTGTGCTTCTTCCTCTCTCTCGACCACTCCCTTGACAATGCACCAACCACACTCACCTAGGAAGCATGGGAAAACTGGTTGTGCATTGTCCGTTTGAATGTCACAGTGCCCCCTTCTGTGACTTTAAGGACTGGACTTTATCGGAACAACCAAATGGGTCATTGACAATTCTCAATTATCAAATGGCCTATGACAGGAAGGGGCATGGTTTTGACACACTGACTAACCAGACTGCTGTTAAAGACTGGTGAGGAGGGGTTTACCAAGGGATCAGTTATTTAGAATCATGTCAACACCCAGTTACCATAGATTAGAGATTGGTAGTTCCCTTTAAAACAATGGACCTCAATCCATTTCTGAAATTCCCCTTGCTTAAAAAACATAGGCTTCTTAAAACCAGTCCCTAGGGGCCTGGAGGGATGGCTCAGTGGTCTAAAGCACCTGCTTGGAAAAGCTTGGGCGGCTTCAGGGACCGCGGTTCGATCCCCAGCACCACATGCTGCGCAGGCCCTGCCCTCCGGGCTGGCTGAGCCGGCCGTCAAAATGATTGAATAAACAAATAAAGATTCTGAAACAAGAAAAAAATAAATAAATAAATTTTTTTTAAAAAATTCTAAAAAAAAAAGTTACAAACTTTAAAAAAAAAAAAAACCAGTCCCTAATGCTGGTTGTTGGTGAGCCAGTGTTTGTGTGCCCTGCTTCTGGGAAGCACAAAGCAAAGCCTCGAGAGGAGCACCCACACCAGCAAGGATATCATGGTCACCACTCCTCTCTGCCCCAGGTGTGGGGACCACCCTCGTAGTGACTGTGGTCCCTACACTGCAGACAACCTATTCCTGGAGAAAGCCCTGGAACTCGCCAAGCGCCACGCCAACGCCCTCTTCGACTATGCAGTCACAGGGGACGTGAAGATGCTGCTGGCCATCCAGCGCCATCTCACCACGGTGCAGGATGAGAACGGCGACAGGTATGCTGGGCCTGGCGTGGTAAGGGTCGTCCCAGAGCTGGGAAGTGAGGGAGACACTGTAGAAGCGATTGATAAATGCGGCGAATGTTTAAGCAAAAGCACCACTGCCGTGAATCCCCCTGTGAGTACTCCTGTCACATCAGATGCACTCATCCTATAGTCTTTGTCACTTTCTGAAGCAGCTCTGAAGCTCTCTTCCCTGAGTGTCTTTAGTTGTGCTATGGTGGGTGTCTCAGTGTCTTCCTGAATCAGAAGTTTCCCTTTTGTGGTCATTTGGATTTGGAGGAAGAGTAGAAGTAGCATGGTGCCAGCTCTGGTAGATAAAGGGGATGAGAACAGTAGCCTGCTTTTATGAGCCTGCCTTTCTTTTGTTAGTGGCACTCACCATATTTTTGATCATACTGGTGTTCTGTTAGAGCTGCCGGGCTGCAGCAAGCCATACACCCCCACACCACACCCCATTCCTGCAAGTGCACCATGGAGCCACCTGCTTCCTTTCTAAAACAGTTCTTTTCATCCTTTCATTGTGACTTCTAAAGCTGTCTCAAAGACCTATAAAAATAACAAGGGACAGGAGCCCTCAGATTCCAGGCTTATCTTCAACTTTCCAAAAATAGTGTGCACACACTGCAGGCCTTTTCTGTGGCTGAGCTCCCGGTGCTGTCTTCTAAGTTGCAAATGGAAGCCCGATCTGTAGAAAAGGGCCATCCCTGGGATTGAAGCAGAGACCTTTTTCTCCATCCTCACAGCATAACTGAGGATATTGTGAAACCCCTGGCCTCCTGCAGGGGCCACCAATGGCAGAAGAGACATTTAGGGCTTCGTAATCCAGGCAGCGATCTACAGCATGTGAGCACAAGAGATAGCAATTAACCCAGAGGGACCACAGCATTGCCAGTGACAGTTCAGGGCCCTGTGGCGCGGATGCACCCTAGGCTCGTAGGCAGGCACACATCAGCAGTGTGTCGATGTCCTAGGGACCCAGGGACCTGACTCCCATGGGTACGTGGAGGGAGAAGCACATCTACTCAGGACCTGGACCCCCCCAACAGGCTGACAGCAGCCTTCCCAGGCCCCAGACATGTGCAGCTGCTGGGAGAGGCACTTGGGGAGCTCTGTGAAGGCTCTCTTGAGAGGACAGACAGAGGACAGCTTCAGGTGTGACTGGTTTCCCCAAGCTCATGTCACCTCTGGGTGACAAATTGAGTTCTGAGATCATTAGTCATGTAGAAAACAAACCAAGAGAGCATGCCAAGTTTCTGTTTCCGGGAAGTTCCCCAAGGACAGGGACAGCAGGGGATCTGCTGCTAGGAGGTGCTCACTGCTTAGGGAAGTCTCAGACACCCTGAGGTCTGACCGCTCTTCTGCTCTAGAGCCTCCTGTCTGGGTCATATGTCACATGCTCAGAGGTCACCTTCCAGTGTCCTGATTCATGGGACAGAGATGAAACCCTAAAGCTGCTCTTCTGAAAATGCTCCCAAGCTGTGAAATTTCAGTTCCTTGTGAGACCCACCTGCTCGAGGGGTCCTTGCCTTCTCAAGCGCAGAGTAGCGCATTGGTCCCTCTTGCAGGACAGTCAGGGTGAGGATGATCCGGTGCCATGTCACCTCTGCTCAGAGCTACAGGACCCTGAGGTTAGGTTACACCTCAGCTTCTCTCATGAAACACAAGTGAGAATAGGATTCCCTTCATCTGAAGGTATTGGGACAACTTGAGTTGAATGCTTAGCACGGTCTGGTACCTAGAGATATTCAACAGTCGCCCCTTTGTAGATGATTGAGTTCTTTCAAGTTAATAAAAAAAAAAAAAGTGCTCACAGAGAGAGGGACAGCCCAACATTTCAGAGCTCATTGTCATTGCACCTCAGGTCCCCTTGTCCCACTGTCCCATGTGGCAGGTACAGTGAGCTCAGTCCCACAGCACATGGGTGGGAAGAGGGGACAGCGCCCCTCTGACACTGGGAGTCCTCAGGGTGGATGGTATGAACCGATAGCAGGCATCATCCAGAAGGACAGAAGCAGCCCCCCAGGGGCATGCAGGAGGGCAGCACAGCGGCTCCCAGAGTGCTGCTCTTGAGTGCTTCCCACCCAAGAATCAGCACAGGCAGGAGGTGACTGCATCTTCCTGAGCGGCTCCTGATGCAGACTTTCAGTCTGTGAGCAACAGCTGTATGTCATGAAGGTCAAGGAAGCAGGAGAAAGTGCCTGTAAGGTGCAGAGGTGGCACTGGGACTCAAGTGTGGGTCCTCTCGAGTGTCACCCCGGGGGCCAGGTGTGGCCACCACACCCCCAGGCATGGGTTGAGCTGTAAGGAGACATTACACGTGTTCAGAATAAGTCTGGGCTGAGTCAGACCAAGGTCACAAGAGCCATGCTGTCTTGGAGTCTATTCATTTCTTCAGGATTTCTTTCTCGGTCCACAAACACCTCTGTTAAGTTTTCTGTGGTGTTCCCATTCCAGTGTCTTACACCTCGCTGTCATCCACCTCCACCCCCAGCTCGTGAGGGATCTGTTGCAGGTGACCTCAGGTCTGATTTCTGAAGACATCATCAACATGAGAAATGACCTCTACCAGGTAAGCAGAAATTAGCAGTAGCAAATACACAACCCGACCTCTTTGTAAGTAGCATCCAAAAGGCTGCTGCATGGGAACATTGTGTACCCTTTGATCTGTGAGTAAAGTCACCCAACACTGAAATTCAACATCTTAAAGTTGTACTTTAGAGGGAGAACCTAGAATTAAAATGTCACATCTATTGAAAAAAATGACGTTGAAAAATATTAAAGTGGAGAAATCTGTACTTTATCAGAACGTTGAGGTCTCCTGAAATTACTTCAACAACCCCAGCCAGTCTCTAGTAAACAAAGGGAGTGAAATCAGAGCATGGAGATGAAAGGTGTCTCTCCACAGCAGAGACAGCTCCCGGTGAGGAATGGCGGGGACCAGGGCCTTGGACAAGTCAGGCTGACACAGAAATGAGCTGCGTGGGCTCTGCACAGTGCGACGAGAAGTTAGCAGGAACTCTGAGTGGCTGCCTGGCAGCTCGTGCAAGGTTTAGAGGCTTGGCAGAGGTCGAAACAGCTTGGCCGAGTGGAGGCCAGCGCGCAGCATACCCTGCACAAGCCCTCTGTCCTGATAATGCCTGATCTTTCCTACAGTGTCCCTGTAGCTGTCTCCTGGACCTGAGAGGGCAGTGTGCTGGGATCTTGGTGTGGGCACACATGTCTCTCACCCCAAAAGCATGGCCAGCGGTCATGCGTCTTTACTTAACTAGTAAAGAGAGCAGTTTCAGCCGTTGATTTTGGTTTTTCTGTATTTTCGGGGTGCTGGTGTGGGAACCCAGAACCTTGAATGTGGCAAGCACAGGTTCCGCCACCTGACTGCACCCCAGCCCACTCCATTCTTCATGCTTTACAGCTGGTGATATGAATCATTTTTCTTCTCTTGCTTGAAAATTAAAATAAACTTTAATTATTTTAAAGAAAATTCCATGTTAGTTTATTTTATCTTTAAAGGAAATTATTATATTATCTTATTTTTATTTCCACATTTTAAAATGTGATTTAAAAACCCTGGCCACTGCTATATATGCTCAGTGGATTTCTTCTGGGCGCAGGTATTTCCTGGTAGGGAAAGTAACTGCTAAAGACCAGGCAGCAGCCAGCTGCTCCAGCTGTTTACCTCATTGCTAGGGAAAGTCAGGTTGGGGACTTTTCACTGGCTCACGAAATAACTGTGATGAAGCTTGATTTTATATTTACATTGAAGGAATTATCTTCCTTCAGCTTTCATGCCATTTAGGGGGCTGTTGATATTTGGAAAGCCACTTGGCTCAAGAAGCTTGATTCACCCAGATTCCTAGACTGGTTTTTTTCTTTGTTTTTGTTTGTTGTTGTTGTTGTTTATTTACTTGGTTGTTTTTAACTGTCACAAGTATGTGAATAAAACCAGGACTCGTGGCTTCTCAGGCCTCCTTCCAGACTGCCCACCTGCATCACCTAAGGTCCCATTCAAGGAGAGGCTTGTTTTTACTATGTTTAAACAGAACCTGTAGGGAACACAGCTCTGCAGGATGAGCAGATGCGATTCATTCAGTGCGCAAGTCCTCTCTCTGCATCACTGGGTTAGATGTACAGAGGCTCCGGGGTGCTAGAGTGAAAGCTAAAAACCCCACCGTGGCCACTTTGTCCTTCTGATTTGGGGGTCTTGGGCAGAACACAACTCCATTATTCCCAGCTCACATCCCTCTGGTTCCTGGCAAGGACTGTGGATTTCCTGGAATGTCTTCTCAGACACGCATGTGTGCATGTACTCACACGTACACATATACCCAGTGACAACTTGGACCTGAGAAATCACTGAGATTGGGACTCTCCCTGTGTCTAATAGTACCATTCTGGACTAAAGAGTATACAGTTCTGTAAGTCATGTGGATTATTTGGCAATTATCTCAAACATCTTCCCCAAATTCCCTCCACTAATCTTAGCACATTTCTGTGGCCGTTTGTCATGATCAAATCCCTCTGCCACCCACACTAGAGACACACTGAAAATAGTCCACATGGACAGAGCCAAGGGTTTTGAAAATCCTCTAAGCCATGTATCCTCTTCTTTCCATTCCTTCGCTCAATGTGGACAACCAACCCAGGGTTTTTTTATTTGAACTAGCTCGTTTGTTGTTTCCACCAAACATGATGGGGTGGTGTGGGCCCATGTGTTTTTGTTTTTAATGACTATAAATATACCAACATCTGTGGCTTTTAAAACAGTGCAAAAGGCTACATATCAGGAAGTCAGAGGATACAAGTCCTTTCCCGCGATGCAAACACAGAATTTCTGTGTCTGCAGGGATGCGATTTCTGTAGGTATTGGCTCAGTACCCTTGTGCATGGATGTGATTCCCGGAGCTGGGCACTTGGCCTCTTCTGTCTTCCCCACCTTGGTGCTCAGTCCTGCAGAGAGCAGCTGTCCCCAGGTCCACCTCCGTGCCCAGGTTCAGGTCAGAAGCTCACTCAGGATCCCATGCGGTAATGCCCAACGCTGGCTCTTCAGAAGGTCTGCTCAGGGCTCGTGCTCACAGACACAGCATGCAGGCTGCTCGAGCCCCACTGTGTCGCCTTCCAGGTGCACCACTGGGGCTCAACTCAGGGGCTGTAGAAAGCCTTGGTGGCACACAAGAGAAAATTAACAGAACTCTTACTTGCACTGAGAGATTTTTATACAGTGTGAGTAAAATGGCACTAGAACTAAAGATAATCCCTAATTTCTGAGCACCATATCTTATGATTCCTGCTCTCTTTTACTATGTTACTCACTCTCCGCTTCCCATTTCTCATAGCATTTGCAAAAGCAGAGGAGCAAACAGTCTTTGATGACAGATTTGTTTTTTAAGAGGAATGCCCTTGGCAATAAAACCAAAAGTTCTGAGGACATGATGCCAGAGAGAGATAAGGAAAGTTATTGGAGGTGGGCAGGGAGCATCCTGGTCCTGCTATCAAGTAACTTCTGTCGCTGAAATCTGGATAAATGAGCATTATTCACCCTCCTGGTTCCAGAACACCATGGCACCTATACCAGTGAGAACACTGGTGGCCCTGCTACTTTCCTGGCCACTGCTCAGGAAAGGAACCACAGGCAGGTAGTCACTGGACATACTGGATTGCAGAGCTAGGGTCCTGGGAAGCAGATGGATTTGTATGAAAACTATCACTATCCTTCTCAGGGACCTCCATTCTTTGAAACATACCTTCATGGTTATGTTTGCTTTGCTTATTTTTTTTTCTTGTTTCAGAACTTTTGTTTGTTTGTTTATTTATTTATTTTTATAGCCGGCTCAGCCTGCCCTGAGGACAGGGCCGGTACAGCACGTGGTGCCTGCAGCCGCCTAAGCTTTCCTAAACAGGCGCTTTAGACCACTGAGCCATCCTGCCGGGCCCGATTATGTGTTATTTATAAAGATGTTCTTACAAATGTCTAGACTGTAAATGCTGAACAGTGCTTCATTTGGAATCCAATAATAAATCTTCATTCTTTCTGGAAAAACTGATGTGTGAACTATTCTCAGTCTAGTGC
>PVJA010012315.1:0-52311 GCA_004027025.1 Myocastor coypus
AAGGGTTCTTTAAGATGAAGATATCAGAAAGGTACCTAGGAAATCACTTGAGCTTATCCTTTAGAATGAAAACAAATTATACTATACTCTGTCTATGTACAAATGATATTCTGCAATTTTATATATAATGGATTCTTATGTCCATTATCCTCGTTAGTAAAGGATTGTTGAATGCCTTTTACTACCACAGCCAATTTGATCTATGTGAATCCTCTTCTGCATATGATGAAGAGCTATTTATCTATTCTCCATTGTGGGTTTTTTTTTTTTTTTTTTTTTTTTTTTTTTTTTTTTTTTTTTTTTTTTTTTTTTTTTTTTTTTTTTTTTTTTTTTTTTTTTTTTTTTTTTTTTTTTTTTTTTTTTTTTTTTTTTTTTTTCTGAAACACTACTAAACCTAGCAGAAGCAGGAGCTATGAACACTGTTGTTTAATGACTGTATTCCTAACAGTATATAAATTCCATGTTCACAGAAAGAATTATGCTTCATTTTAGCATTGTACCAGCTCTGTACTCATTATTTTGTGTACTAAAATATCTAATCATAAGGTTACAGTTTTAATATACCTAAGTATTCTTAGACTTGAATTTCTAGTCTATGTAAAACAAAAGGAGATATTCTTAGTCAAGTTAATTATTAGGGAGTATTCTGCAAAGCTGCAGTATTGATAAATTGTCTTTTTTAAAGAATGTTTAACCACTATAAATAATGGTATTTAAAGACAGTTCATGGGGGCCCGACAGGATGGCTCAGTGGTCTAAAGCACCTGCAGGCGGCTGCAGGGACCACGGTTCGATCCCCGGCACCACATGCTGCACCAGCCCTGTCCTCAGGGTAGGCTGAGCGGGCCATAAAAATAAATAAACAAACAAAAGTTCTGAAACAAGAAAAAATAAATAAATAAAATTAGAAAAATAAAGACAGTTCATGGAGTTTTCATTTTGGCCCTTGGTTATAACATGTATTCAAAAGAATATATAATATAGAATATAAAATATGCTAGTATGCAAAATAATAATATGATCACTTTGATTTTTAATCTCTGTTTAAATCACCTGTTAAACTATACGGTTTTTTATGTAGTATCTATATAGATACAGTAATATCTTGGTTCAGGAACAGGATTCACAAACAGGATTGTTCATGAACAATCGAGTTCACAAATGGAAGCATTTGCCAAAATTTTGGCAACTCTGTAGTACTGAATCTAATGAATGGTAACATAGTTTATTATTTCTGGAAGATTTGCAGTGCAGAAGAAAAACAAATAAATAATAATCTCCTCACTCACCCTGTGTCCTCCACACCAGAATTCTCTTCAAGCAAGGAATTGTTCTCTGTCTTCATACTATACTGTTCTGTACTTTGATTCATATATTTGTCGTTAAAAAAAAACATGTCTTAGAATAGATTAATCTTATTTAATTGAACTGTATGGGGGCTTGCACATTAGTTCAGTTGTTTGAAGTGTCTGCTTGGCAGACTCAGTCTGGTGCGGAGGACCGTGGTTCGATCCCCAACTCCTCATGCCACAGTAGACTTGCCCTTATGGCAGCCTGAGCCGGCCAAAAAAAAAAAAAAGAAAGAAAAAGGAAAAGAAAAAGAAACCTTCTTAATTGAACTGTACTGGAAAAGTTGATGTAATTCTCACCCAAAACCAGTTTTTGACCACTTTGATAGGAGTCAGAATGGATTTTCCTTGAATCACAATAATCGTCCTGACTCAGCAGCCTTCCACATGCTGGAATAACAGGTGTATGTCACTGTGCCTGGCTGAGACTGGGTAATTGATAAAGGAAATAGATTTATTTCCCATAGCTTTGAAGGCTAGGCATTCAGGGTCAAAGTGCTACCTAGTTAAATGTCTTTGTTAAGCCAAGTCTATTCTTCCTAGGTGGTACTTTGAACCAGAATAAAAAGGAATGAAATGGTAAGATAACCTAGTAAAACCCTGTAGTCTACACTTAAGGCACTAAACCAATCCATGAAAGCAGAACCCTACTGACCCAGTAACCTCCCACCTTCTAATCTTTTAGGTTTTATTTATTTATTTATTTATTTAATCTTTTAGTTTAGAGATTAAGCCTCAACATGAATGTTTTTTTAAAAATTTATGTATTTAGGACAATATCTATAGAGTCTCACTGTGTAAATCAAACTCATAGTGATTCCTCTGTTTTCAGCCTCCCAGGCACTGGGGTTACAGGCATGTGCCACCACACCCAGTCTCAGTCACCCTCTCAGTGTGCCCCAGGCCAGCACAACAGCCTGGGAATCAAAACCCAGCAGCTGCGCTCTGCCTATGCAGGTGCTTTAGTCCACTGAGATATCTGGCCAACTCTTCAACGTGAACCTTTTTTTTTTTTTGGGGGGGGGTGGTACCAGAGATTGAACTCGGGACCTTGTGCTTGCCAGGCAAGCACTTATTCCACTGAGCTGTCTCCCTGGCCCCTCAACATGAAGCTTTGAATGGACATCATTATTCACTTTTTAAAGAGAAAAAGCAAAATAACAATGAAAACAAAGATGAAACAATAAAAACCATAAAGAATTTCAAAACAAGATGAAAGGAAATTAACAATAGTTGTTATATTACATATTATTATCTTAAAGAGAATTTCTCAGATTGCCAGATATAAAAATAAAAGATTAATCCAACAATTAAACATTAACTGTTCCTTTCAGTAATCTAATGGAAATTAGTAGCACAATAATCTTAGCTATCATATATATATATATATATATATATATATGATGTATACAATCATTCATATATATGAATATATATTCATATATATTCAATAAAAGTATATATTTTTTTTTTCAATAAAAGTAGAACAAGCAAGCCATGGATTGTATAATAATGAAATAACAGTTGTTACCTCAGAGAAGCCTGTTTTGTCTACTGGAATCAATAATAGCAGTCCTTTCTATTCCTTGCTCAACCTAATTGTTGTCTTACAGGTTAGAATCAAGCATAACTTGTTTAAACTCTGGTCCCACAAAAAAAAAAAAAAAAAAAAAAAAAAAAAAAAAAAAAAAAAAAAAAGAAAGAAAAACCTTATATAGTATGGTGTTGAGATAACGGAGTATGCTACTGGATACATGATCAATTTTCAATAACTGAGTGTTTTGACCTAGTTGAATATTAATTTTCAGAGTAATTCCAATAGTGTGATCCAGACTTAAAATGTTATATACATTTATCAGTGTGTGTGTATCTCGTACTGTGTTAGTGTTTATCTGATCTTCTATGTCCAGAAGCATTTTTTAGTTGTTTTTGTATATTTGCTTTGTTTTGTTTTCATGAAGTTGGGTGTGCCAGTGTTGTAGGCAGCTGAATTAGATGGAAATGTTATAGGCAATCAGACTGAGAAGGAACCAGTGTGGAAGATAAAATACCTTACAACTGTGGAAGAGACAGATACTCTGACTGTGGGTCAGACCTCAAGACAAAATCAAACAAATGCATACCTCCTGTAGCAGATTTCTAATATGTGGTCAACTTGTTATACCCAGCTGAATTGAACTAGTGTGGTGCTGGATATGGGAGGTCCACCTGAGGATTGTTGTCAGAAGCATAAAAGGCAGAACAGGAGATGCCCCTGGAATGCTGTTTAGAGAAGCTGTTGGATTCCTTGGTTCTCCTGGGCTGTTCTGCTGGGTGACTGTATCGTGCTGGCTTTTCCATTGAATTTGGCTATTCTTATCAAAGAAGGAGCTAGGGACCTTCTTGTCACTGAGAATATCTATGGTTCATTTTAGGGGAGCTGTGGTCCTTATTTTGAGCATTGGTTCCTGGTTCCAGAGTAGAAGATGGTACACTGCTCAGCCTTGTGGAGAAGTGTGTCACATTGACTTTCCTGAGGGGAACTCAGCTTCCCTCATTTCTGGAGGACCTCAGGACATCACTGTTGCTGAGGTTGCCTGTGATATCTTTGAAGGAGCTCTGACACTCATATTGCACATTGCTTCCAGGCTCCACTTCACATCACTCAGCTTGTTAACACCAGTCCTTCATTGTGCTGCCATAGAGTTTCTAGCTTCCAACACTGGCTCTTGGGCCTTTCCAGCACAGATCCATGAAGCAGGCCTGCATGAGACTTTGTTATGGGATGTAGGACTCCAATTGGACTCGTGGAAGGCGTTGTTACAAGCTCTAGGTTTTCAGCTGGACTCATGAAGGATATTAGGATCCAGGCTCTTAGCTGGACTCTTTGGTGTTTAGTGTGTGGACAGATTTCCTGCAGTTCTTGTTTATGATTCTTTGGGTGATTCCTTATAAGCTAATATTATAAAATGTGTCCTGTATTATGCTGTTATTCTTGTGAAAAGAAACCTAAACTGTAACTTCTCCCTAGAATAAGCATCAGGGATCAATATTCTGAATAGATCTCTATTATGTTGAGAAAGCCAGGAAGAGTCCCTAACTCAACCCCTTCAGTAAAAGCCCCTATTCTGTATTAATGTCTGATTGCTATTTGATTCGCTTCCCCATTTGATCCTAATTTAATCAATTTTACATGAGCAATTATGCTTTTAATCTTAATTGGTAAACCCTAGCTTTGTCTTACTTCATGGATTTGCTCTATGAAAATATTGAGAAAAGGCAGTGATGTCCTCTTCTGCCTCTCCCTCAGATAGCTTTTTTTCTTTTTTTTTTGTTTTTTTTGTCTTTTTGAGACAGGGTCTCGCTATGCAGTTGAGGCTGGCCTTGAGCTCACTTTTGTAGCCCAGGCTGGTCTCGAACTCTCACTGATCCTCCTGCCTCAGCCTAGATAGCTTTTTTTCCTTCAGTAAATATATTCTGCTCTTAAAATTCATTCTTTGGTTATAATTGTTAGCTTTTCCTATGGAATTGTTTCCTTAGCAAGTATGTAGTAATGTGGTGCATACCACTTTGGGCTGTTGCATGGACTATTGTTCTCTAACCTAGTTTTAGTCTGTGCATTTCTTTTTAAATTAAATGTGCTTCTTATAGACTGTTTATTATGTTTTGTTTCCTGATTCATTCTTCAAGTCTCTATCTTTTGATTGGTAGATTGTGACCATTCACATTAAAAGTTGTTACTTAAATATATTAATCTATTCCTGTCATTGTGCTATTTTCCTGTTACTTATTTCTTTTCCTTTTAAAAAGTTTTTCCTGTTTTCTGTTTAACTGTTCAACCTGCTTGTGGTATTCATTCTGTTAGGTTTTTTATGTTTTTTTGTTTTGTTTTGTCTTGTTTTGTTTTCTGGCATTTTGTTTGTCTCTTTCAAATATAACCTTGAGAAGTTTTAATAGTGCTCCTTTAGTAGTCATGAGCGTTTTGAGGTGCTCTTTGTCATGGAAATACAATTTTCTCTATCAATTTTGAAAGAAACTTTGGCAGGATATATAAGTCTGGGCTGGAAGTTGTTAATTTTTAGGATTTGAAACACTTTTTTCTGTGCTCTCCTAGACTTCAAAGTTTGTGTTGAGAAACCTGCAATTCTAGAGATTTTACCTTTCCTGTGTAATTTTTTTTTTTTTTTTGCCTTTTTTTCACAGGTTTTAACATTCTGTCATTCTGCATTTTTGCCATGATATAGAGAGCTTAACTTTTGATTCTGGATATTTGTAATTCTATATTCTTTACCTGTATAATTCCATCTCCATATTTGGAAAGTTTTCTATTTTTGTTAACAGTTTTTTTGTGTGTGCTGCTCTGATTTTTTGCTTATTCCAATTAATCCTAGATGAGTATTCTTTGTGTCACCTAGCAACTGTTTGGTCAGTTTTTTATGTGCTTTTGTTTGTAATGTGTCTCTCAGGAGTTGGTCTTTGAAATCACCCCTATCTATAATTTTTATATTCTGTCCTCATTTGGTCACCTGTGCTGCCTATCCTTTCAACACGATTTGGATTTTTTTGTTTGTAATCTTCACATGGGCTCTACTGTTTGCTGAGGTGGTAGTTCATGTTTTGTATTATTGTGTTTGCCCTAGCTATCTTTTTATTAATGTCTTCTGTAAACTCCTTGATTTCCTTATTGCATTGGTTATTTTTATCTTCTGTGAGTGGAGGTTTTTTGTTTGTTTGTTTGTTTGTTTGTTTTTTGTCTTTTTGAGACAGGGTCTCACTATGCAGTTCAGACTGGCCTTGAGCTCACTTTTGTAGCCCAGGCTGGTCTTGAACTCACACTGATCCTCCTGCCTCAGCCTCCCAAGGAGTCTGGGGGTGTTATTGATCTGTTTTTTTATATCTATTATCTTTTTTAATAACTTAGTGTGTGGCTTTTGTTCTGTTCTCTCTCAGTGCCCCTTGGATCTGCTTTGGGGGAGTTGGGAGTTTGCAGGTACATTCTGTTGTCGTTTCTTATGATTGTATATTTGGTTTGGTTTGTTTTCTGCTTGAGTTTTCACAATCACTTACAGTGGAAGGACTTTGTTACTAGGACAGAGATGTCTTTAGTTAGTCTGCTTTCTACTGATGCACTTAGAGCTTAAATAACTATAGTCCCATGCCTCTGTCCCAAGATTCTCCCACCTTCAGTATTTGCAAGGAGAGAAGACAGTTTATTTGATACAGCCTTATTTTGTAGAAATGAACTGTAATTTTGTTAATATCACTAAATAATCTGGGCATTGACTTACAAATGAAACCTATTAATAGCAACTACTATTTGACCCTGACAATATCAGGTAAATCAACAAGAATATTACAGTCCAAGACAAACTGGCTATTGACAAACCATAAGAACTATTAATGTACCACCTTTAACCTTAAAAATCTATAATTATAATAAAAATACTAAAATAAAACCAAATATTTATATGAAATATGTATCTACCAAATAGGACAGTTGTACCTCCACTAGTGATAGAAGAGAATTCAACAGTAGTAACACATTTACTACTAACTTAAGTTTAATAAAGCTCAGTGGCTATACTATTAAAGATATAGTAGATTAGGGATGCGAGAATGCCAGGAAGTTTTTTGAAAAATTAAATGGAAAATAAAGAGAGAAATGTGTGTACAGGATCCTTTTAAAGAATGAAAGAATATGTATTAGATAAGTGTAACTGGAAAACAAACAAATATAAGGTAAAATGTAAAAGGTGAGAAAAATACAGAGAACAAAAATAGAAGAAATTAAAGAAAATGAGGGGAAAAAGAAGTAAAAAGAAAAAAGAGAAAGAACATAAGTCCAAAATCAAAAAATAATTTTTTCTCTATACTTCTGTATAAGTGTTTTTCTTCCAGGACCTGCAATAATGTATCCCAGCAAGTCATGTTTTTTTTTTTGTTTGTTTGTTTTGTTTTTGTTTTTTTTTCCCTGTATGTGTTTGTAAGATGAATTGCCTGTTCTAGAGATGCCTCTGGGTACTCCAGGGTGTGGCAGTATCCTTCTCGATACATGTCCTTTCTCATGTTGGTAGGTAGAGAAGGCAGTCAAGCCCAGATATGTGCTGAATATGTATAGCAGGCAAGAGTCCAAGTAGTTAATGCTGGCAGACACTTTCAGACCAAGCTGCTTCTGACAACAACTCACAGTGAAACTGGCTTCTCACCATTGTGGACTGTGGTGTGTATTCTTCCCAGCCTGAGCTTAAATTTCTCAAGGAATCTATCTCTTTGTAGCCCACTTTTTGTTCCTGACTCTTTTGTGGCAGTCACTGTGGGAAGGTAACACTGGAAGTTCTGAAGTGAAAAAAAAAATTTTTTTTAATTGTTTCAAGTCTCTGATTTGAATAATCAAACCCTTTCCAAAATGCCACCTAATTAAGGACTTTCTGGTGATACTCTAGACACCCACACTTGAATCCCTCTCCAGCTGTTCCGTGTCATGCACAAGGAAACTCTCCTCACCAAAGCTCTAAACTTCCTTTGCAGGGGGACACCCACTTGGGACCCCCCCCCCCCCCATCTCTCAGACAGGAGCTTTCTTTCCCTCAATAAATATGTTCTGCTCATTAAAAAAAAAAAAAAAAAAAAAACTTCTTTTGCAGTTTACCACTGCAGCATATACTGCCCTTTCCCTCAGGATCTCCCAGCCCTCTGTGTATTCAACTTGCTTTTGGGGAGCTTAGTTCACCTCTCCATGAGCTGTGAGCCTCCTACCAAAGACATAATCCAGACTGTTTCATTCTTTTGTGTGCATTTTTGATCAGATTCCTAACTTCTCTACTATCTCCTAATTTTTCACATCAGTTTCTTCCCTATTCCCAGCAATCAGTTCTTTTTTCTTTTCTTTTCTTTTCTTTTCTCTTCTTTTCTTTTCTTTTTTTTTTCCTTTTTCTTCACTAAAGTTGTTATTTTCTAGTGTCTGGGTCCTGAATCTCCAAGAAGCTGATCACTACTCTGCCATTTTTTTCTCCTCTGAACTTCCAGTGTATCATTAACTCACTGCTTATAATTCCTTCAGTCGCATTTAAAGTAATCATCAGGAAGCAAGCCTTCTTACCACTTATTTCTTGATTTGTTTATTCATTTATTTACTAATCAAGTAGACTACAAAAGAAGTTTCTGGGTGAAAACTAGATTGAGAACTTAAAGAAAAGAGACTACCTTATTCTGAGTATTTTCTTCTACTCACTTTAAAATCAGCATGCACAACAGCTTTTGCTTTTAGCAAAATACTGGCACCTAGTAATCTTAACAAAGTCTGTAAATTCCTGAATCATTATTTCTACATCACTAGTGTTTCAAGTAAGGAAAAAGTGTTAAGATGTTCATGAATATTTTTAATAATTATGTGTAATAACCAAAGATGTGGGAGACCTACTGAAACCTATGTGATAAGATCTTTGGCCAGCTTATGGAAACAGGTCTATCTTGAGTTTCAGTTAAAATAAGGTCATGATTTAATGCCAATTTAATGAACATTTTCTGGGCCATTACTGTGTGTAGATAACATGATAAGTACTAAGTATATGGAAATGGACTGCTCACACTGCAAGAGATAGAGGAAAAGGAATAAGGAGGCTGGTCTTGGGAGAGTGAATTGGAGAATGTAATGCTAGAGCAGGGCTTTGAAGGCAGAAAGGAATTATCTAGGCAGGCTTGTTTGTGTTAGTGGAATCTACCTTAAATGATGGTAGCCAGAGTTTAATTATTGCAGTGGTTTTATCATTCAGCTGACATTTGCTGCCCTTAGAGTTTTAACCATCTAGTTTCTTTCCACATGAGAAAATATCCCACGAACAAAGACGACTAGGGTCATTTTCCTCTCTCTGACTTCGCTTATATTTGACGTATTAGAAACAAGATGTTTTAGGTGAACCAGCCTCTCCCTATTTTTTATAAACTATATGTATCCATATTTATACTGACAATCATCTAGAGAAAATATAAATGTAATAGTATTAATATACAAAAATGTTTATCTTGTAGGCTTTTCTTTAAGTGTTTGTTGTGAGAGCTGATGGGTAAATGCCTTTTTAGAGCTCTATGATGTATTTCCTAAATTAAAAAGCAATTTTTAGTAGAATGTATTCTACATAATTAGTCTGATAGTTCCAAAATAAGAAAATTAGCAAGAAAGGTTATTTTTAATTTCTATTATTGTGGAATAAAAAGTAATATGACAGAAGTAGAATTATCTTTTTCTTCAAAGTAGTCATTTATCATTTTGTATATTAATGAGCATTAATATAAGTTACATGGCAGCAGTTTCTCTGTAAATTAGGCCTTGTGCTTCAAAAAAAGAACATTTGCCCTTTGCTTACCTTTACACTCTGTCAAACATATGCACTGTCAGGACAGATGAGTTATTTATATTTTTCTCCATTCTCATTGGCTAGAACTAGATTTGCCTTTAAGCTACATGTATGTTATTGACATTTTCTTCAAAGACTGAAGCTCGAACAAAATGATAAAAAATGAGTTGTGCTCTCCAGCAGATGCATTTAGTTTTCAGCTGTTTGTAGGTTGTTTTTTCTGGGCTGTAAAAAATAAAAAGCCTAAAGCATCATATTAACTGTGCTGTTTATATGGGTGCTAACATACTTTGAATAAAACCTTCAATTACTAAGCATTTTTGAATCCTGACAAGACAGTCCTATGACGTTAATGGTATCTTTATAACCTTTTTAACTTCTGCCTTCTGTGACAGAGCGCTACAGAAACAGCAATGGGTTTGCCCTTGGCAAACAAAAATTCGTTTTGAGAGGATAATAGGTATTTACTATTTAGATAGCTGGCAGTACAATTTCTCTGAATGAGATTTTCCTGAGAAACTATGAGCTGATTAAATTACTTTCTTTTAATGGACTGGAAAAGCACGTAATAATAGTTTGTTGAAGCTTTGCACCCAATGTCTTTTTCCTTTTTTTTTAAGATGAATTATAGGGTTGGTAGGGATTACTGTCCAATGTACAGCTTACTCTTGAATTTTTCTCTGAATTAAAAAAAGTTTCTTTGAATGAGTTACTTGTGTAAGAAAAAAAAGGATGTGGTCTCTTAATCTCAAGTTTGATTTTAATAAGCCAAATTCAACAATTTTATGCCTTAAGGATTCTGTTTAGAAAATCTACCCTTAGAGAGAGGTAAAAGTAGAAAGCCACCCTGTTCTAGTAGATAATATAGTTTTCATTTTATTTAAAATGAACTATAATCAATAAATCATTCTTCCTGTTGCTTAAAGAATAAAAAAAAATTTTTACTAGCATTGATTATTAGTATGTTTCTAATTTAACAAAAGTATGTAACAATTTAACAAAAGACTTGTTTAATGTTTATTAAATTCAGATCTTATAAAATTCAGAGTAATAATCTTTTGCTAAAAATGTGTAAGAAAGAAATTTCGCATTAGTTTGGTAAGAATAGGAAAGAAATACTTAAAATGTATTTCATTATTGTAAACCTTGATGTAGCAGTTTCTCAAAATTCTGTTAAATGTGAATTTTGCTAAATGTCAACTGAGAAAAATAATTTATGTTTCTTGATTTAAAATGTGAAAATGTCTAGTACATAAAGTACATTTGTTAAATTGAACTGTAAACATTTTTCTTTAAAGACAAATCTATTGTAGTCCTTGGAGGTGACAGCTTGTAGAGTATCTTTCAAGGCTATGAATTTGCACAGAACATCAAATTCAGTATTTTTATTGGCAGTCAAAATTTCACATTTGTTGCTATAATAAAACTATGATTGAAATGGGACCTTGAGTGTCCTGTCCTTATGTGAAATACTTTGAATTTGAATATCACACAGACCCTAACTTAGAGCACATTCATTTCTTCTTAAGCTTTTGGCACTGACACATTCAGTGCTGGCATTGTTTTTCATTTCAGCAAATCTGTGCTCCTGGCACCACGAGATGCAAGGGATACTAGTGATGGTAAAGAAATGAGGAGAGAAATATTACTTATCTTCTCTGAATGGCATTCCGGATCACTGTTATAAACTATGAAATGCTTCACAGTTTAGCTGTTGAGGGGTCAATTGTTTCATCCTTATGCTTTTTTTCTACTGTCTTGGGGTTTTAATGGAGAAACATCCGTTAAATATTGTGAAATGAGAGCTTAGCTAGCATATTTACTGAAATTTGTTTTTAAACTTATTTGGGAAAATTTTTAGAAAACAGACTGTGCTAAAGTAGAAACTTGTCCTGTTTTGTTTTATTTAAGATAATCCTGAAGTCATTGGTGAAGCAGACTTATTGAGTGATAGATACAATGAATATGCACTTGAGGTCTAGTCATTTATTATTCAATAAGACATATAGGTTCAATGCATTTTTCATTTTGTTGAATTTATTCTTTCTCAAATCTGGTAATGAATACCTATATTTAAAATATTGTGGGATTTTGATCAGCTTTTCAATGGCCACTCGGTATAAATTTTCTGAACTATAATGGTTTTCACAGAGTAAAGAAGTCATTAAGGGAAAATATTATTATGATCATGATTATTATACTATAAATGATTAGACTTTAATGGAATAGAAAGCTTGTTCTGATAAAATAAAAAATCAATTTCTTGGTATAGATAGCACTTTTTATGATAATATTGAATCTGTTGGTCTTTATTATTAAATCAGAAACTTAGAAAGTTCCATATCTATTTTTTGGAATCTCCATTTTTCCTTTGTAAGTCAAATAAGTTGTTTTCTCATTTAATAAAATGCATACAAATGTGAGTTTTAATTAAATGTTGTGATGCTATGATGAATTGCATGACCATATAATTTTCCTTTAATCTTAATGTCTTCCCCCAACACTAGTAACATCAATTGATGTCAGTTAATGTTGTTTATTTTTATGAAGTGGTAAACAAATACAAGAAATTCTTACTCAGTAATGCAGGATTTGAAGACCAATAGGATGCAATTTCATTGTATTGTTCAAAGTACAATTTTTTTTTCATGCAGCTTCTCTATTAAACAGTTCTTACATTGAATTTTTCTTACTTTAAAAGAGATTTTCGGTTTTAATGTGAGGGAACTGGTGTCATGGGTAAGGGTTTTACATGGAAACAAAGTAGCAGATTGAAGTGGTTTCAGGGCTTTAATCCCTTGGTAAATTAGCCAGCAGGCTAGCCTTTTCATAGCTGTTCTAAACAACAGGTTGATACCATTTGGGCATTAGCAATGAAAGCCACCTGAGGGAATAGGGAATGAATAAGAAGAAATTTAGAATGGGAAGAAGGCATGGCTATTAACTTTTGCTAGAGCAGACAGCTAACATAATACCCATAAATGAGTCATTGTATCTGATATTTAGATTTTTCTCCTATCTTTTTAATTTTCGTATTCTCAACACCCTGGCATTTGCTTCAAGGAAATATTCCCTTTTACTATAAAACTTGTCAATAGGCATATAAAAATTTCATGTTGTGAATTTGTACTTTCTCCTTTTTTGAAAAGAAATTTGAGCTTTCTAAATTTATTTCCAGATTATTGTTTCTAATAAAATAAAAATACCCTCTGTAATGAACATTTTAGAATTAAACAAATTTCAATTATAAACAATCGTGCCTTTTTATACAACAATAAACAGGTGTTTCTAAGCTATTATAAAATTAATTTCTTAAACTTTTCACATTTTTATGAACTAGGTAAAAAGGAATTCTTTGCTTTTTTCAGTAACAGCAGTGTTATTTAATACTATTACAGAATAGAGAGTCATTTATAGTACAATTTGCAACTAAAATTTTTTTATAGTTTAATGAATGTAATTTCATGTAAGAAAAAAATTTCTAGATCATAAAGAAGATCAAGTTAAAATTATTCATTTTGCATGTTATTTAAAATTCCTAAGGTAATTGGTACCTTGATATTGATAAATGTTAGAATAATAAAATATTAAGTAAATTGATAAAGAATTAGAATTATTAAAATAACCTGCTACTCTATGAAGCCCCCTCACTAGGCTTTTAATTTTTCATTTAGAATGGGGGGCTTTGGGGGATCAATATGAAGATCTGTTGATAATATTATATTTAATTAGAGTAATCAAAAACCATGCTCTGAGCATGACACCTGCCAGTGAGAGCTTCAAAAAGATAGTAAGCAGCATGCATTAGAATCTTCTCTTTTACTTGTCCACGAGCACTAATCTAGCAGAAGTCCCAAATGGGGCAGCTAGTCAGCTATTTTATTGACTTTGATCTGGTTTGGAGGGCAGTTTATTTTCCCATAATGCCATTGATCAATGATTTCCTTTCAGCAGTGATGTAATTAAAGGGCTTTAGTTGGCTTCTGCTGTGTTGCCTTGAAATTTATTATTCTGGAGATTTAAAGAAGATCGATAGGGTGCAGTGGCCCGATGTTTAGACCCGGGTAGGAGGACCCTACTGAGAGTATAAGGCATGCGGAAAACAAGGCTTCAGGACACAAACAAGATGTTTACCTAGGACCTTGAGCTGACCTATCCATAACAGATCCTGTATAACCAGTAGCATTATAGCACCTATTTTTATCATAGACTGAAAACCACTTTGTCCTCTTTGTTATTGATTTTTGCAGTTTGTTTTAAGGCAATTGAAATCAAATATTTAGTTGTCAGAGAATTAAAATTTAGATGTATTTTCCAGAAAGGTAAATTTCACATGCCTTCATCATGAAATAGGAAATAAAACACAATTTAGGAATGTGCATTTCTTTAGGGACTTACTAAATTGATTTGCTTTATTTTATAACTAATTTAAATACATATAGTTTATACTGTGTGCTTACAAACATATATACAATGCCCAGTATTCCTAAGTGGTCAAAAGATCACAGTTCACGCATCCAACCATTAAAGAAATTAAAAACTGCCTCATAACTTGGATTACTTTGCAGATTAGTAAAATCAATTTGACATTTCTTTTTTTTTTTTTTTCAATGTGTAAACTTTATTTATTTATTTATTTTTTCATTATGGCCTGCTCAGCCTGCCCTGGGGGTGGTGCTGGCACAGCATGTGGTGCCAGGGATCAAGCAGCAGTCCCTGCAGCCGCCCAAGCTTTCCTAAGCAGGCGCTTTAGACCACTGAGCCATCCTTCCAGCCCCATTGACATTTCCTTATAAACATTTAATCCTGCACTTCTTCGTAGTATATTTAATGAAGCCAAAATCAGTTGAAAGTATAGAAGACAGATTTACATTTCCCAAAGCATTCTCTGTGTTGCTTCATTGATAGTAAGCTGAAAACAAAAAACAAAACATCATCACCAAATCTCAGTATAATTTGCAGTTTTAGATTTTAAAACATCCTAAAGTAATCCTTTTTAGTTTTTTGAACATACCATCTTCCAGTCTTGGTCGCCAGTAATAGATTTTATAGGGGCTGAGCTTAAAAAATACTAAAGAGGGGGGCTGGGCATGGTGGCGCACGCCTGTAATCCCAGCACTTGGGAGGCTGAGGCAGGAGGATCGATGTGAGTTCTAAACCAGCCTGGGCTACAAAAGTGAGCTCAAGGCCAGCCTCAACTGCATAGCAAGACCCTGTCTCAAAAAGACCAAAAAAAAAAAAAAAAAAAATACTAAAGAGGGTTGAAGAACAACCCTGATAGGATAAGAAGCAGCTGTCTTGAATTCTAGTCTCTTTTTCTCTTATATGCTTATATAATTGTTAAAAATTATATAATCTTTGAATCTTAGATTATCTGTGAAATAAAGAGATAATGTTAGACTGTGATTGTTGAGTAAAGGATACACAGTGTCTCAAGGAGTTTTTCTGAATAACATTCCACTATACCATTTACCCATACTGAGACTGACTTTAGCTATTCATTAGGGTGATTAAGTGTGCCAGTCTTAAACTTGTTTTCTCAGTCTTACAATTGATTTATTTAACTGTCATTTTTAGGGAGTTTTCGTTATCAAAGGCATGTGGGACAGAACTGTTATGGTTAAAACTATGAGAAAACAAACACAGTTCATCACTTTTCTAAATGCCATCAACATGGCATAGTGAGCTGTCATTAAAGGTGTGAGACTGTTGAGCCAAGAACAGAAGTATCATTGTAGCTCTGATGTAATACTTAATCATATTATAAACATTAATTTATAAATACTACTAAGGCTATTTGTCATAACTGAGGAATAAGCAGAGATAACTATACATAATAGAAAGAAATGAGCAAATTGGAGGTTTCACTTATTTATATTTTCATTATCTCCAGTAGTCTAATGGACTGAATTAAGAACACTGGTAATCTAGAAAAAAATGCTTCATTTGAATTCAGTGTATGCTAAATGAGATAACGTAGAGAGAAATGGATAGTCATAGTCCCTGCATCCTAAAGTTCATAGAACAGAAGAACATATGTAAATAAAGACTTGTACATAAAAGACAAGTTACAAGTAAAGGTATATATGAGCCTTGCTAAATGAACAAAGAGATGAGTAGTTTTTTAATATTTGGTTATTTACATATCTTTATTTTCTTTAGTTGTTGCTTTTCTTCATGGCACTCATAATTTCATAACATTAATTTTATACCTGATTAGTTGTTTAGCATCAGGCTTTCCTCCTAGGAAGTAAGCTCCATAGGACTAAGAATTTTGAGTGATTGTGTAATAACATACCATCTCTCTTGGAAGTAAGTCTGCCATGTAGAGGGTGCTTATTAAATCTTATACCTCTTGAGTTATTTTCGCTTTCCACAGAGAAAAATGTAATAACAATTATGCTTTAAGAAGTTAACTTCAGGGGCAGGTTAAAGATGAGTTGTTCTCTGAATGAAATGATGAAGCAAATGATAAACTCATTTCCAATTTTGCTAGTGTATGTTATAAAAAAACAAATAGATACAGATAAATGTAAAAAACTTATGTCACTAAGTAAGTTAGAGGATGTATAGGAAATGAACAGGATTGAGGAAAAATAACTTCTATTTGAATATTGTTTGATTCTTAAAGATACAAATTTATTATAATAAGTATTTTAAAATTTAGATGTCAGTATTTTTAATATGTAAGCATTATGCTAACAAAGACCATTTTTCACACTTTTGGTGTAATTTTAAAACCACACACATTGATTAGATAATTGTTCGCCATGGTGCAAATCAGTTATTCAATCTTATGTCCTTACTGCAAGCTCTTTCTGAGTCTTCTTAATTTCTCCCTCATTCTTAGCATTCCTTAAGAAGTGGTCATGTTTATTTTTCCCCCTCTCTGTACTTTCATCATAAATAATCTTATGCATTCCTAGGATATCTGATACTATCTGTGCCTACCTCACTTCCAAATGTCAGGCTTGCCCACTCAGCAACAGACAAGGTTTCTTGAATTCATTTAATTTCATGCCCTGATTCTCAGCAAGTTCCTCTTTTAATACTTCTCTACTACATCTTTCTTGTTCAAAATAGCAATTTTTCTATTTTGATTAATTTCAATTTTTGAACTTTATTAGCTTAAGGACACTGCTTGGTGTGTCTAGATATGCCATGTCACATAATATCGGCGACTATATCTGGTCCTTGGCCTACTCCTTTGGGCCTTCCCCCATTCTTTCCTTCCCAGAGTCCAAGAATTGAGCAGTTATTCCCTGCCAGACTCTTCCACCATGACATCTAGGCCTTAGAGTCACCCAGCTATGGACTGAAACCTCTCATACTGTAAGCCAAAAGAAATCTTTCCTCCTTTAAATTTTTTTTTTTTTTGTCTTTTTGAGACAGGGTCTCGCTATGCCGTTCAGGCCGGCCTTGAGCTCACTTTTGTAGCCCAGGCTGGTCTCGAACTCACACCGATCCTCCTGCCTCAGCCTCCCAAGTGCTGGGATTACAGGTGTGTGCCACCACACCCGGCTACCTCCTTTAAATTTTGTGCCAGGTATTTTGCCTCTGTAGTGGAGAGCTGAGTATTACAGTAAGTTCCTCATCTGCCTCGTTGATTGCATCACTATGCACTTCAGATTCTGTTTTCTAAACTACATTTTCATCTTTCCATTAACCTTGTTGTCACTGTGTTTACTTTGGGTAAATTATCAGTTTTTGGTACAGCCCTCTAATCCATCTGTTTACATTCTTGCTTCTATAATTTATTTCTTACAGAGAGCCAGCTGGAACATTTTTCTTAAACTGTAAATTGAATCCTATAAATACACTGCACAGAATTCTCCAGTATCTTCCATTTGTCCCTAGTATAAATGCACAACTCTAGCACAAGTTCTTCCCTGCATTTACTGTGTCTGCTCTAGCCTCCTCTTTGACCACGCCTTTCTAAAGTCTAACCATACATGCCTCCTTCTAGCTCTACCATTTGCATGTTTTTCCAACTGCCTGAAATACAATGTCTCTTCCCTCTCTCCAAGGTTAACTTAAACCTGTTATTAAGGTTTCAGATTAAAATTTAATATCTTAGTGAAGTCTTTTTGACCCCTAATATTAGACATTAGTAACTTTTCTAAAAACATTGTGAATATTTCCTTTACAGAAATCATTTTCATCATTGCTTAATGTTTTACTAAGGTCTTATTGAGTCTCTTTCATATATTATGTGCTTCTTAACTTAGCATAGTTTGTAGCAATAGAAAATGCTTAGTCATTATTTGTCTTTTTACAAATTACCTAGCTCCTCTATAATTTCATGTACTCAGGATTCTAAATTCCCTTTCAGGTTTTTTCCCTGTCTTAAGAAATGTAAAATATATTCCACAAAAAAATGGTTAAACTGGCCAGCAAGATGGCTCAGCAGTCGAAAGCACCTGCTTAGGCAACTGCAGGGACTGTGGTCCAATCCCTGACACCACATACTGTGCCATCCCCACCCCCAGGGCAGGCTGAGAAGGCCATTAAAAAAAAGAATGGGTCAACCAAGTTCACCAGTGTGTCTGCAGCATATGCTTGGGTGCCCTGCCTAGATGAAGGGACAGCTTTCTGCCTGCCATGTCTGAAGCCTTAACTCTCCTTCCACTGCAATTGACCTGTTTTCTCTACTGAGCTGATTACCCTCCCTTGTCTTCATAGTGTTACTAGGTATATGTTGCCAAGCATTATGTTTTAAAACTACTTTCAACTAGAGTCAACAATATATATTCTTTTGGTTCTTTTTCTCAGTGCTCTTAAAAGATTCATTTATTTCTATGTAGGTGTACTAGGTTAATTATCTGTGATATTATAATTCATTGAATGAACGTACTGTAAATTTTTTTAACTTTCTTTGCTGTCAGATTTTTGGGTTATCTTACTTTGGAGCCAACATAAACAAGGCTGCTCAGAATATTCTTTTAAAAACCTCTATCCTGACACACTTGAGCGATCTGTTTAATCCATAATTTATAGAAAATTGGAAGTTTATATACATTTCCACTGTCAATAAAACATTGAACTTTCAAAAGAATTATGCCAGTTTATTCTAGTATATAACATTTCTTAAATAAATGTATGAAAAAATGTTAAACATCACTGGTCAAAAGTTGCAAATTAAAACAATGCTAAGATTCCATCTTACCCCAAAAAGAATGGCTATCATCAACAAGTCAACCAATAACAAATGCTAGAGGGGCTGTGAGGATAAAAGAACCCGTCTCCAAGGTTGATGGCAATGTAAGCTTATACAACCAATGTAGAAATCAGTGTAGAGAATCCTCAAAAAGCTAGGATTAGAAGTCCCATTGAAGCCAGCCATTCACCTCCTAGGTATTTTTCCAGATGAACTGAAACATCGTATCACAAAGATATATGTGAACCTATGTTTATAGCAGCAATTTGTCATAGCTAAATCTTTAGAAAGACCCAAATGCCCATCAACCGAGGATTGGATGAAGAGATGTGGTATTGGAGTGTAATTCAGCTATAAAAAGAATAGACTAGAGGCTTGTATATGTAAATGGATACAACTGGAGACAATACTGATAAATGAAATAAATCAGACCTACATGTGCAAACACTATATTTTCTTGCTGGTGTAAGAAGAACCTGAAAGAATAAATAAAATCTGAAGGGTACAATTCTCAAAGGGAAAGAATCTGTTCAATGGAAAGGAAAGAGCAGGATGAGGGAAAAGAAAAAAGAAAAAAATGGAAAAATATGTATTTATATGGGACCAGGGATATAGCTCAGTGGAATAAGTGCCTGCCTGGCAAACTCAAAGTCCTGAGTTCAATCCCTGGTACCACAAAAAAAAAAAAAAAAAGCAATTATGTATATATGCAGGAAAGTTTGGATAATTGTACTGTTGATTTCTGCTGGTCTATTGAAAGGCACAGTTACTACTTAAATTTTTTCTTTTTAATTTCTTACCACTTTTACAATGACATTGCATGTTTATGTCTAGTGATCTAAAGAACTAATGTGAAGATGACATTATGTAATAGAGCAACCATTGTGAAATTTCTATTTAGTGAAATTCTGTGTTGTTGCTAATGTTTTTTTTCTTTACCATTTTATATTCTCTTTTTTAAAAAACTGGAAAAAACAGTTCTTATCACTACTTACTAATACTTAGTATTTTAAAATGTTATCTTAAATCATTTCACTTTTTATCTGAATTTCTCTGACTACCAAAACAGAATGGTAGCTTTTCAAGGTTATTAGTTATTTGAATTTCCTACCTTACAAAATACTAAAATCTTGTAGCCCATATTGTGTTCTCTTTGATTTTACTAATTTGAAGGACCTCTTGCTGAATTGAGGATATGAGTTCTTTGTTTATAATCAATAAATATTTATGAGTGCTTGCACTTAGTTCTTTTCTTCACAGTTCTTTCTTCCTTATTCCCCAGAGTTTCAGGATATACAATATATTTAAGGTGTGAAACAATGTCATTGGTCACTCTTTCAGTTGTGAGCCATTGTTTGAATCCCTGTTGTATCCCATTTCTACCCTAGAGATGATTCAAGATGATAGCTAACAATTTTAAAGGTTTTTTATATTTTTAGTAAAAAAAAAAAAAACACTTAATTTGCAGTTTGCCTAATGACATTCCAAAGATATTTTTCTTTATTTTCCTGTCTGTCTTCAGTATACTTTGCATATTTGATGACCTCCCAAAAAAAGAAAAATAGAGGAGGAAAGATGAGAATCATAGTATATGTGTCTTCAACGCTTTTCTTATC
Organism: Myocastor coypus; assembly: GCA_004027025.1. Taxonomy (NCBI): domain Eukaryota; kingdom Metazoa; phylum Chordata; class Mammalia; order Rodentia; family Myocastoridae; genus Myocastor; species Myocastor coypus. The sequence goes on from PVJA010012315.1 coordinate 20,456, forward strand.
GGATAATTCTTGGCCTTAATATCATAAGCTTTATGAAAATCATAAAATATAAGTGGCTTAGGTTATTATATCAGAGCAGTGTGTTTAGAGTCCTTTTCTTGGCTAAATTCTCTCAGAAAGCTTAGCTGTCTTCTGTCAGATTGAGTCAAAGCCATATTCCTTTTCCGTGTACCCTGTGTATATTTCCATCAAAGAACTTGTACTTCATGAAGTGTGTTGTTTTGGTCTGCATGCTTCAAGTTTCCTTTCTAACTTCTCTAAGTTATCACTGCATCTTCTCTCCTACAATAGTGCATGTTTTAATATACGTCCTTTTTAGTCTTTATTTATCTCATCAAGAATAACACTTCCATAAGCACATTCAATATAGATTCCCTTGAGTGTCCTTCATGGTTTCATTGTTAAAGCCATCTCCCATAGACCTTGTGTTAGTTCCTGGACACATAGTGAATGTTTCTTACTAATTTAACTTAAAAATGATGTAAAATAGCATGGAATGTATCACAGCCATCTCTCTTTTCTTTTGATAATTTAATTTTATGATCTGTTTCCTATTTCCATCAGAATGAGATTTGAAAAACAGTGCTTCAGATTTTGAAAGTTTTTGTATTCTGTAGTACTATACCTGTTTTACCAACTGAGTTTCGCCAATGGGAAAATATGAAATCCAGAATGCTCCAAAATATAATACTTTTAAACATCCTTTGAAAGAACATTTTAGACAATTTGTCCCTTTCTTTGACCTGTTATATCATGCATGGATTTGGTGTGGGCTTTAGAGGTAGAGTGCCTGGATCTGTCTCAATGTATTTTTTTTTTAATTTTATTGATTTTAATGAGAATTTTACTGATTTAATGAGACAGTTTCAAAACAGATTAAGACACAATAATTAACACATTGCATATTGTTGTCTTCTGTTTCATTGTATAGTCACTAGTTTTCTTTATTCTGGTTTTCCCACTCGGAAATATAGAAAATTAATATTGAACATTAAATAAATCATTATATGGAAAGCACTTGGATATCTTGCCAGTACATAATAACTCAATAAGTACTAGCTTTCATGTTTATTATTCTCATTAATAAATGTGAATTCATTGAACCAGAAATCACTATAGAAGAATAAAAATGATGTATTTCCAGAAGGTACTGTAATGTAGTATCTTTGAGAAGATGAAATAGCTGGCAAGATGAACATTTAGTGCTATAGTAAAATTTTTATTGGTGATCCATAGAAGCCTTCATTAGTAGTACTGTTTGACCTTTCTTATTTCCTTTTTTCCCTCTCTTTCTTTGTCTCTTTCTCAACTGCTTGATAATTTCAATTTGTGCTTATTTTATAACATGAGCTCAAAATATTTTGACACCTCTCCCATTGAGGAGTGAGTCTAAGTAAGCCACATCCCTTGCATCTTGTCTTTGTGGCTACTTAAGCACTAGAATACAGCAAAGACATACCATACCAGTTTACAGGTCCATGCCTTAAGAAACCAGCAGCTTCCACAAGTCTCTCTTCCTGAGAGACTTGCTCCTAGAAATTAGCCTTCAACAGCCCCGTGGAAGGACCACATGTGTTTTGGCTGACAACTCTCATTGGATTCCCAACCAATAACAAAAGGCACACAAATGCAGCCCATGGCCATCAAATAAGTACAAGCCTTTGTGCTGTCCACTAGTGCTGCAGGAAGGAGAAAGATGGTAGCATTTAGTCAAAGACTGCTAAATGGAAATTCATGAGCAATGGTAATGATAGTGCTTAATGTGGGCATAAGCTTGGCCTCTTGTGCTTTATGACAAAGATAACTGAAAAGGTTGAGTGCTTTTCTTCAAATTAATACTATCAATGGAATAAATATCATGGAGTTATTCTGAGAATTTGCCCATAAGGACATTTTTTCTGCATTGGACTAATGCTTTGGAAGACCCATGAAGACACTTTTAAAGATGCATGAAAATATATATGAGAAAACAATAAAATTTCTATCACTTTATTTTTGTATATTTCTCAAAACTTTCATTGACTATAATTATTGAATTTGTCTTAATATGATTATCATTGATAGTTTGTATAGAGCAGGGGTGATAAATGTAGCAAGCTGGTTCCCAGTGTTTAAGGCTGTATGTATAACACATTGATAGGTATACATTTTTCATAGTAAATACATGCAACTGAAGAATTCTCAGTATAACAGTTACTAGCTGTAATCTTCCTATTCTGAAAGTTACCTTGATCTCATCCTCTCTATTATTCTACTTTTCTAAAGATTTTACATATAAATTGTTTTCTTTTTCCTCTAACATCCCTTCTAGTTTTTATGTAAAGATCAAGAGTTACTTACATCCGGACAAAAAAAGCAGATCCTGCAATTTCCCTTAGGACATAATATGGTCAATATGAAAACCTATTCCAGTTTACTATAAAACAATTTTACTGGGTGGAGGGAGTAAGAAGTACATAAATTTGATAATGCACCTGAGAGACCACTTGGGTAAGGGAACTGTAAATTAGCTGAGGGCATGCTGTATCCTTGGTTTTAGACATATTGTATATCTTTAACTTCTTTGATCATCATATTATACATATAGGGAGATTATTACTGTCCCTTTTAAAAGTTTATAGAGATTATTCATGTTTTTCTTCTAAAATTATTTGCAGGATTCAACATAAAACTGTTTCTTTTTAAATTAAAAATTTAAATTTATTAGGATTTATTAGTAACAATTATACAGAATAAAGCTTAGGAAATCATCAATGATGGTCACCAATATGTGCTTATTTGTGGCTTTTTCAACCTTATTTCTGTTTGAAATTTATTCATATCATAGTTAAATTTCATACAGAGCTCACAATGCAATTCTGACAGGTCTCCTACCCGTAAAATGAATAAATGCAAATCCTTCATAAAAGGCACATAAAGAATCAAACTAACACATCTAAATAATTTGGTAACTTGGAATTTCTTCACATTACAAAAACAAGAAAAAAGCCCCCAACAGCTGTGAATGTAGTGTATGGCTATCCAAACACACATACATATGTACACCAAACAAATATACACAGAACTTTGGAAACTACTTACCATGGCAGCTCATATAATACTCAGTTTTTCAGAATAAGTTAAAAAAAAAAAAAAGGGGAAATAAGGTGGGGAATACTGAACATTTTGTTTAAACAAGGTCACAGAGATATGGTAAATAAAAGACAAATGACACTATCAAAGCTGAATAGCTGGTATATAACACTTAGCTGCACATATAATCACTGACATTGTTAAGTACTGTTATTCATGTTCTGAATCTAAGTATCCATTTAACTCTCAAAACTAATAGAATAATTTAAAAAGAAACATAAATTCAAGCAAAGGCAAGGAAAACTGAATAAGGGAATGAATTTAACGTAGTGTAATAATTAAATTTCAAACTAGCTACATAGATGAATTCAAAACTTGTATAAAACCAGCAGGACAGTACCCAGTGATCTTTCTTGGAAAGAAATATACAAATGAATGTCTCAGAATTCATTATGCTAAAATTTTTGTACCTACAAAAATCCTTCCAACATCCACCTAAACTTAGTTACAAATAAAATTGTAGTTGTTCAAAGTGTATAAAAGTAATCCAGTGTCGCCTTTGTACAGTTTCAAAAATGTCCAATTTTAGTTTTCAAACCAAATCTAGTGTAGAATCAGAACAGCATGTACTCTTTAAAGAAAAATTAAAATGCATTTAATTTTAAAATTATGGATCCCAAGGCATATACATTTCACCCTAAGAGCATTTCAGTAAAACACTAAATTTAAAGAACAAATCATGGTCTTAAAATAGTGTGTACAATGTTTGTACAAATCACATTTTTATGAACCTAAGTGTACATATAATTCAACATAAGGGCTGTGACATTTCCTAATGTTAATTATCATACATAACACTTTACATACCATACCTAACACTTTATTTACTTTTAAAGATTTTTTAAAGCTGGCAAAAGCATAATAGTCTTTAGTACCAGGTACTTAACATGTATGCTAATTCCAAAGCCATCACACTAGAGCTGTAAGTGGCCACTGTTAAAACCTAAAAGTCACATGGAAAGTTAAAGTCATAAATGTATTGTCCACACATTGCATATTTACACTTAGACATGACCCCCACCCTAGAGCCCAGCCTCAACATGGCCCCCCTTCCCTTTCTCATGAAAGGACACCACCACCACCCCACCACCATCCCCTACCCCCCAGCATCTAAGAAAGGTCCTGCTGCAACCCTTAGCTAAAGAAACAGAACAGCTTTGGTCAGGACCTAGTGCATGTGCCATACACTACATTCTGTATCACTGCAAGACTGTAGCCTAGAGAGATCCACAGGAAGTACTCATTTGGTTTAAAAATGCATTGTACCATGAAATACAAAACTTAGAAGAGAACACAGTCTTATGTTATTTTTATGGTGATATCAGTCACGACGTTGAACATGACCTGCACATTCTTGGTGTTGATGGCACAGGTGAAGTGGGTGTACATTTCTTCAATGTCTTTTATTGAATTCCTCAAGCCAACAGTGAATATACACAGATGCCTCTTTGTATGTGTTTGATCCCGCATATACTGGATAACATAATGTGAGAGGGCTTTTCTCCATCTTTTCTTCAAAGAGATCTTTCCTGTTTGGAAAAAGTATAATAAACATATCCATGAGCCATTTGTTGTTACACATGCTATTGAACAACTTCATGCTTTCATGCATTCAATTCATCTCTTCATTCTCTGCAAGCACCAGGTCATAATCACTCAGGGTCATGCAGAAGTTGATGGCAGTCATCCCCTCAAAGCAATGATCCACTTCTTCCACTCAGACCACTGGTTGCTCACATCAAATATCTTAAAATGCAGGTCTTGAAAAGTAAAACGAGTCTCAACAGTTATAGTTATTTTCACTTGGGTTCTAAGAACATCTTGCTTGATTGGGATGTAGTTTGATTGTGTGATTCTGTCCAGGTTATTCAAATAATATGCAGCAGAGTCATTCAGCCAGTATTTCCAGGATCTGTTGAAACAGGCTTGCACACTGCTATCTTTCCACAATCTATGTATACTCCACCAAGTTTTGCCATCATAAAACCTACTTCAGCGGCTCCTGAAAGAACAAAGAGTTGGCACACATCATCTGTTCAAGCTGAATCACTGTAGTCTATTCAGTCTTCACATAGCCTTAATAATGGCAATGATGGACTGGGCGGTGTTGCTATAGACCACTGCTTTTATTGCTTGCATTCCTCTTCTGAATACCCTGCCTCATGTATGATTTTCATCTGCTTTACAATTGTGCTTTTGGGCCAGTGAGATAGCTCAGTGCAGCGGTAAAGCACCTGCTTTGATAAGCATAGGCAGGCACAGGGACTGCGGGTTGATCAAAGGGTTGACAAACCATGTGAGGCCCACCCTGAGGGCAGGCTGAGCCAGCCAAAAGCAGAAAAATAAAAAACAGTTGTACTTTTCCTGGATTCACCAGCACCGAGCAGCCGCAGCTTGACCTCACGCGCTGCTTTCTTGTCGTCCTCTCGCAGGTTGCCATAGATCATCTTGCTGCACTCCGTGACCGCTTTGACCTCAGCACTCAGCATGCAGCCCACGGTGCCCGCTCTGGCTCTGGCTGCTGCCTTACGCTGGTGAGGCACTTAGGTCTGGCCAGGAGCACTCTGTGGAGCAGCAAACCAAAATAATTTGTTTTTTATCTGAAGAGAATACAAAAGAGTAAATAAAAGCAAAACAAACTGGGGAGAGATAGCTCAGTGGAATAAGTGCTTGCCTGTCAAGCACAGGGTCCTCAGTTTGATTCCTGGTACCACCAAACAAACAAAACAAAACCATTAAAAATAATATAGAACTTCACCAAACAAAACAATAGTAATTCAGCAGTGGTTGCTGTACTGCATGTTTATTTGTTCAGAATATCAGATACAAACATGCACAATTTGAGAAAAAGTTATAAGGAATTAAGAAAGCCAAGAAAAAAAACAATTAAGCATCAGCTGCTCCTCTCTGTATTATCAGCACAATTATCCAAGCCCTCCTGCATACATACATGAATATATTTCTCTCGCTTATCCTTTCCTTGTCTGTTTTTCCTTCTCTTTGAACAGATTCTTTCCCTGTCACAGTATTTATTGTACCTTTCATAAAATAATTTGTATTTGAAATTTTATAATAAAAAAGAAAAATAAATATAATCATTCATGAGTAAGAGAAAAATAGTCAAGACGTCAAAAAGCCTATAGAGTTCTTCCTATTGTTTTGAATTTCTTGACAACCAAAGACAAAAACAGGTTGTCAAGGCATTTCACATAAATTTCACACAGGCTTTCCCTAAAAGAATTATCACATGAGCCCCTATAACAGCCAGATGTATTTCGTGATTATTGCTATCTTCTTACCATCATCAGCAGCAGCACTTCTGCCACCATCACCACCAACAACAACTGGTATGGTATATAATATGTTTAACATTATAAATGCAAGAAGTACAAGGACATGTTTCATGAATCTGTACCCTTCAATAAAAGCCAAGGATATGACCATAAAAGCAATACAGTAAAATCTAGTCTTCTGAAAATCTGATCCCAGTAGATGGCTCCCCAGTGGATCTGCCTGATTCTAATTAAAAGCTAAATAATTTAGAAAAACAAACAAAAAAACAAACATTTCTGTAAGTCTTGCTATGTAAATGACCTCCCAGACAGCAAAATGGGATTCAAGCATACTGTGATATTATATGGCTGATTTCAGATGGATTTTTCAATTTTGAATATGTAATAAATTGTGGTAGGCTGACATTCTTTTCTAGACTGAGGAGCCTAGTGCGTATTCCCTCCTGAAAACAGGAAGATAGGTCAAGAATGAATACTTTTAACCAAAGGCTGAATTTTTTTCTCCAGTATTACTGTTGTGCACATCTCAGGACAAACCAATGAGCAACAAGTCCCAAGGCTTATAGCATTGAGCACAGCAGAAATTCTATATCACTTAATATTTCCTCTTATTAACTATTTGTTTTAAAGAAACATTTTTTTTTTCCAGTACCAGGGATCAAACTCAGAATCTTGTGCTTGCCAGGCAGGCATGCATCTGAGCTATATCCCTAGCCCACCTCTTATTAACTGTTTCATGTAGTTCTAGGAAAATCTTGGTATACTGACTTTAGTTTTTGAAAAATAGCTTCCCATAAAAGTGATCAAAATTAATTTACTCATTTTATTAAACATTTGAAATCAAGTCAAGAACACCTTTTCAAAGTCTACATTCAGTTATAAGACCTATTCTTGCCAAACAATTTATTCTAATTAATTATATGCAAATGATTTACCTAGTTGTTTGAAAATATAGTTTACCCCATCTTCAAAACAAACTTAACATTTTTTAAAATATGTTGTGCAGAGTCTACAGCATCTTACTACACAGATTGGACTCATAGTGATCCTCCTATTTTCAGCCTTTGTAGTGCTGGGATTATAGGCACACACCATCATGCCCAGTCTCATTTGCCATATCTCATTGTGCTCCAGGAGCACACAGCATACCAGGGATTGAACCCCAGTCCTTGAATCTACCTAAGCAGGCACTTTAGTCCACTGAGCTATCTGCCCAGACCACAACCTTAAATTTTTAATTAAGTGACATTTTAAGATGATACTGGGTCCCAGTGAAAAGGAGGTTTAAGACTTGTCATTTAGACTTCAAGTAAGTCTCTGCCTCAGCATTTTGGTTTGGGGTTTGTTTACTTGCTTTGGAGACAGGGTCTTGCTTTGAAGTTCCAGCTAGCCTTAAACTCACTATGTAGCCCAGGCTAACCTCAAACTCTTGGCAGTCTTCCTCACTCAGTCTCCCAAGGGGTGAGATTACAGGCCTGTGTTACCACCCTCAGTTTTGCCTTAGCATTTTTAAATGGCAAACAAAAATAACCTTGAAAATATTCAATTTAAGATTTAAAAATTACCTGAAAATCTACCTGTAAGCTCCCAGTAGAATTAATTATCTTTGGTCACTTTGGTAGGAGTGGAGTACAAGAATCAAAATCCAGGGTGTACAAGCACCGAGTCCCAGCTATTGCCTTTTTCCCTTTCATTTGGAGAGAGGATCTTTCTAATTTGCTGTCCTTGAGCCTATAGCTAGGCCCAAATAGCTAGGATTACAGGCATGTGCTACCACACTCAGCACTTTCATCACATTCTAGTGAGCAGATATTTGAGTCATGTCAATTATACTTGTGTCAAATTTTAGCAATTACTAGAGTGTAGTTACAACCAACCAATATGTGAATGAAGGAATATTTCATATGTAGCATTCATAAGCATTTCTTATGAACATAATGTAAGATGCAAGGATCTCACTGATAGTTTCGTGGCTATGACCCTGGGAATCTTCTTAAGTTCTCCATCAGATGGAAAACTGATTCTTTAGCTCTCACACAGAGTCATAGTATCATAAAGTAATATGGAAGTACATGATGTTTGTGGAGATCATTATTTGTAACTAAGTTCTGGAGTTCTACTTTTGTGTATGATTTCTATTCCAAAAGAAGTAGGTTTTGCCCTGAGTTGTCATATAGATCCAAGGTGAGGAATCTATGCAGATGACTTACTCTAATGACAATTATTTAATCTAATTGAAATTATTTTGCAACTCTAAAATCTTAGAATTTGAACCTTTTATTTAATAAAAGATTTGAAGTGATGCTGCTTGTTTAAATTATATGTGCTCCATATTTAAATTGAGCATATAATGATACTCACTACCATTATACTGCCTGTATAGATTTCCAGATACAGTCCTTTATAAAATAGTAACTAGTCCCTCACAATATAGGCTTTTGTCTACTGAAAACACAAGTTGTAGATTGCACATTAAGTATATATTTTGAGTGTAGAAAAAAGAGAACAATACAAATACTTTCAGTTTAATTTTTTTAGTTTAGTCATTTATTTTAGCATATTTTCTGTAAGTTTTTATTAACAATAAAGTAGGTCAAGCTTATTCATTCTCTCTTTCTCCCCCTCTCACACACACACTCATACATCTATCCTTATTTCTTCTTCCTCTCTTTCTCCTCTTTCCCCCTTTCTCTATCTGTTCCTCTCTATTCCTTCTCTACCTTCCCCCTCACCATTCCTTCTCTTCTTCATAGGCAAAGCTCCAAAATCCTCATGATCCAAAATGTTTGAAAACTACCTGTGTTGCTTTACCTATATTCTATTATAGTTTAGGATATGTGCTTACAGGTATAGCAATTCTGTCACATATCCCCTGAACAAATGTTAATTATCTTCCCTATCTAAGCACTGTCTTAGGCACTAGGTAAACAAAACAAGCCTGAACTCTCTTCTCCAACTAGAGGATTAAGTGATGACACACTATGAATAACAAAACAAATTTAGTTGAAAGTAGAAACGCTCCTGAAAAGATTTAAAATGACTTGCCTTCAGGCCTGCTAAATTAGCTAGACACGTATCTCCATTAGTACCCTACAACTGTGTGGTAGCCTGGAGAACTGTGGTCATCTATAAAGAGATTAAAAAGATTATTATTCTGAGAGTAATAAGGTCTTGGTTCCTAGACTGCCCTACCCATGATCAGCTATGTCACTTTGAACAAGTCATTTAACCTATCTGAGCCTCAATTTTCTCATTTATGAAGAGAAACTGAAGTAGTTGATTTTAAAGATCTTTTTCAAATCTTGAGTTTTTAACTCTAAATATGCAATGCCACTTTCAATAGTTTTCTTAAAAATATACATATAATTTAATGGTTTTGCATATACCTATAATTATCTACTGTGAAATATAGTGTCATTTATATTATCAACAAAAGCACAAACTAACTAAAATAAACTATATTGACTTATTTAAAATACTTGGTTAACACCTACAGTGTGAAAACCACTGTTAGATGCCTTGAAACTTATATTTTGCTGCATAAAGCTAGTAGGACATGATTATTTGTATAATGAAGAATAATAATTGGGTTGACTGTGAGGAAGGAAAAGGATAAAATAATAAAGAGAGAAGATAGTAAACAAGACTTTAGAATTCGCTCATTTTCTCTTTTCTTTTCAACAATTCTATCTAGTTTTCCAGGGACCTGGAGAATTTGTCCAATACATGGCATTTAGTGTTGAAATGAGAGAAGTTTCAGTCCAACTGGTACAAGTTGGTTACACCAGGACCTTGGTACATTTTTTTTGTTTATCCATTCATTCATTAAGTTTTTATTTTATTTCTTTATTATTACTTTTAATAAGAAATAATGTGACAGTTTGAAAACACATTAGTATATTTTTTGTATTAAAAAAAGATGATTGTGAATTAACCCATAAGATGCACAGTGGTTGAGGATAGCCTAGTTAGTGGCTGGTGGTAACTTTTTTGAGCTTTCAAACAGCCCACTGCAGCAAATATACCATAGGTTCACCACCCCTGAGCCTACATGAACCTGATATAATTCACAAGAATTTAGTAATTCATGGCCTTAGAAGCAATGTTAATTTTACAGTTTTTCATCTTATCCTAAGAGAAAAGCCATCGTTGTCTGTAGTAAAATTAGAATCCATAATGTGAAGATCTATTTGCCTCAATAAGCAGAATAGATTTCATGGTGATGGTGAAGCTCATGGTAGTGGTGATAATTTTATAAGACAACCAATTTTAGGAAGGTTAATAAGGTTTTTGCAATAAAATGAAAGATGATGGTGGACAGGGTTATTGTACTAAAGAAAATAAATTCACAGATTAAAATACTTGATATGTTAGAGGTAAAATTGATAATATTCAAAATTAATGATTATGATGTGACATGTTGATTGATGAAGAATAATTAGCACCCAGAGAATTTGAGATAGTAGAGCATTCTTAAAGACACTGTAAGTCTGGTAAAATGACTCAGAAGAGAAAAGAAGGAATAGAAACTAATCTGTGATCCAAATAGGGTAGAAAATAGATAGCCACATTGTTAGTTCCAGATTTGAAAACTCCATTGCACTCTGTTGAGCTTAAATCATGAACCTCAAACCAAATTAATACTCTGCTTTGACTAAGATTTTTCTTAGTCAGAAAAACCCAGAATGTAAATTGGTTGAGACAAAATGAACACCAGTGATAGCAGCAGCAACAGCAATAAACCCTGAGTACTTGTTATATGGTTCAGACATTACTGTATATTTTCTACCACCCATTTGCCACCACTGGTGTGTGTGTGTGTGTGTGTGTGTACATGTGTGCGTGTTTGCTTTTCAGAAACTTTTTATTTGAAATATGTACCCTAAGTCTGAAGAAATTTCCATGTCTAAAACATAATTTAATAGCTCTATTAAAAGTGTTCGTAGTGAAGAGTGAGTTGCCTAGACTAGTTAAGATAGTTTAAGAGGAGAAAAAAGACATGGTTATGGATTTGCCCTACTGGGTTGTTAAAGCCTGTATTACAGCTATCAAAATTAAAATGGTATATCATTCCTGAAAAGTAATAGAGTCCAAGAGCATCCTCACATGTACATCAGGACTTGCTATGACATAAAGTAAAGAAAGATAGATTTTTTAATTACCATGTTGAAAGAATTGATTATTCCTATAGAAATTTTAGAAGGCTTACATGTAAAACGAGAAATTTTTAAATAAATTTCTAAAATATACTGGTTATTTTTAGTGTGTTTGAAATATTTCACTACCTTTTTTCTGTGTGTGGTGATGGTACAACATTGGAATGTGATTCATTTTATCACTGAGCTATATCCCAGTTTATTTTCTATTTTGAGATCAGGTCTCACTGAGTTGCGTAGACTATGCTAAAATGTGAAGTCCTCTTCCTTGCGTAGACTATGCTAAAATGTGAAGTCCTCTTCCTGAAGCCTCCCTGCAGGTAGGATCATAAGCATACACTATTACAACTGGCATGCTTAATCTTTGTGCTTAATTTTTTTCTTCAAATAAAACAACTCAATTTACTGTAATAGAAACCACTGAAAAACACTTTGTTGAGTGGCGAAGTTAGAAGCCATACAAGAATAGGCTGACGAATGGATGGGTATAAAAGAAATGAGCCAGTATTTAGGTATCTCTCACACACACACAAAAAAAGTGTCTAAAGAGAAGAGTTGGAAATGAGAATTAACCTGCTTTTGAGTTTTTTATGGGCTCTTGGAATGTGCCTGATATGTCAAAGGAAACCCATCCATTGATTATAGGCTTTGCCTCTGTAAACTTACTCAATAGACTCGTTCCTAACTTTTAGGGAAGTTGTGGACAAAATGGATATTTTATTGACACCAGTGGTCTAAATTTATTGTGGTAGCAGCTCATCACCTGTACAAAGAGACTTTTTCTAACAACCTCACTAAGGCATTTATAGCTTCTGAGATACTTCTTGCCTATGTAGGATAGGCTGTTCCTATACAGTCAGTGTGTTCAATTTTAGAAACTTAGAATCACAGAAGTGATACTTGTCACATATACAAAACTAAGGAGACTAGGTTGGATTGTCACCACATAGGTAAAAATAATCAAACTTTACAGCATGACATAGATTATTTCAGTTGATGCATGTTATTAGGTGGGAAGAGTCTTGAGGGAGTAAATTTTGAGACACAGTCTCACTTTGCAATGTAAGTGTCCTCCAACTTGCAGCAATCTACTTGCCTCAGCCTTCCAAGTGGTGGCATTGCAAGAATGCACAGCTTTTGTGTTGGAAAGACACCTATTTTCTCTATGCTAATACAGTATTTTAATGGAATTATTAGAAATTTTAATAGGATTGTATTGTTTCTTTGTAGAAATGGTTCTGTCTGTGTATGTAGGGAGACATAACAAAAATGATAATAAAGCTTATCTAAAAGAATAGTTCTGTAAGTCTAGCCAAAGAAATCAAAGGCATAAGAATGAGGCTTACTTGGCCTGACCAAATATTAAAATATGTACTACTGGTGCCAAAATCACCAATGAGATCATTTATACATAATAGCTTAGAAACAAATGAAATTACGTATGGAGATCTAGTTTATAACAAGTGATTATATTGCTTACTTTTTCCTTATTCATATGTTTATATTACATAAATTCATTTTTATTCTGCTTTTCTGCATCTACTTTTCTATCAGAATCATTTTCCCAATTTGTTACATAATTTTAATTAGCATAATTTTAGTGGCTACATAATATTTACCCAGAAAGCATACCATTAGTCATTTGCCTATTGTTGAATATTTATATCATTTTTTCTATTAAAATAATGTTTACTGAATATCTTCATGCATACTTTTTTCATTTTAAACTTATTTCTTTGATTTACATTATTCAAAATTAGTATATAAGAGTATGAACTATTTTTGATTCGTCAGATATATTGTTGTAGTTCTCTATGTGAAACTTAAGATAGGAAAGCATTTAACATCAGCTTCCTTTTGGGATATTATATTTCAAAAGTCCCCCCACCAGCTAGAATGATAATATTGTTTATTCTGCTTTCCTCTAGAAATAGTTAAGCTTCTGCTCTCAGTATTGCACATAAATAAGTCCAATAACCTTCAGCCAGATTGTCTTAACCATCTTTAGCCCCCTGATTTCTTTGAAACACCACTTCATTATACAGATGTTAAGTGATAGAGCATACCTTTTTGATGCTTATTCAAAATGCAGAGTAGAAAATAAATTAATTTCATACTTAGTTAAAGAAGCAAGGTTATTACTCTTAAGAAAGAACACTAGCAAAACAGAAGCTGTCCTGGCTTTGCATTCTGACCTTAGTTAAACTATTCTGCCTAAATGCCTCAAGTTCCCTGAAAGAATAAATATGAAAACCATAAAGGATTTTTGTGATAATATATATATATATATATATATATGTACATAAATATATATATACATATATATAAGTGAGGAAATGTACTTGGCACATATTAAAGGCTTAATAAATGTTGATTATTGAGTAGGCACATAGCATTTATTCTAGCTGTGGAAATGACTCATTGGCTCATGTGCATGTAGGATTGTGGATATCAAATAGGTCCTCCTACTTATGTGTATTCACATGGAATTCTTTTTAACATGGGATTTTGGAATCAGATTTATATAGAACCTATCTTTCTACTGTTTCAGCTGTTGCTTCTCGAAACACAGAGTATTTCTCCAGCAGTGTTTCAAGTCACTAGGTTTGTGCAGACTGACAGGTATACTGGTAACTGATTTCTGTCTGTGATAGATGTCCTTGAATTGTTCAGTTTAAATGGCTCCTTCTTGATTTTTTGCCATCTTGCTTTAGAAGAAGTTGTACCCTAGCACGCCACTTGTACAAGTTGATTTGGGCATCACTCTTGTAGACCTATCCCAGAGCCCATACCTGTAGCCTTTCTAATAATCCCTGTGTTTAATCCATTTTGTTTTCAATATCTAGAAAACATGTTTCAAGGATTTTTGACAGTAGTCATGCTGGTAGCAGTGACAGTAGGAGTACTAGCAATAGAGTGCTACTTCTGTAGCTTTATAGTATTTCCTGTCATTGGAATTCTTTTGCGTTGTGTGTCTTTCCAGTCATTTAAAGAGTATCATGACATCGTTTTTCCCTCAGAACCCTGAACAAGCAAGAGTCCTCAACACAGAGTACAAGGCACTAACACTAAACAAGCTAATTTCCCACTTTTGCCTTAGAATTTAGCTTCTCTGATTCCTTATCACTTACTTAAGTATATACATCATTGGTTTGCATGGCTTCTAACTTTAGAGAAAAAGGAAGAAGGTAGAAAACAGACCAGAATGAAATGACTAGATCCATCTAGGAAAAAGAAATTTTCTATGTATATTAAACATCAATTTCTTAGGCTTCTGTTTAACAGTTACTAGGCACTGGGGAAATACAGATATGAACAAGATACATTCTGTATGCTCAAAGTAGCAAGAAACATTACAAACAAATTTTTTTCTGTATACTGTAGGTACTTTGAGATTACTTCTTGTTCTAAGTTTATCATCTAGCACACTGTCTAGTACAGAATATGTGTTTGGTAGATACATCTTGCATAAATAAGATGTAAATATTGCATCCAGTGTAGATGAAATAAAAATGGTTAAATTAACTTGACAGAGTTAGTAAAACCTTTATTGATATTCAAGTGATGTCAAAATGGTTCAGTAGTCAAATAAGTTTGAGAATCACTGTTTTAATTCCCTTGTAGAGAAACAGAGCACAATTAGTTTATTATACGTTCTGTTGAACTCTGCAGTAAAGAAATACATTGATTTTGTCCAACTAAGCATTTTTCACAAAGAATTTAACCACAGAACCATTTCATTACTTCACTGTGTGGAAGTTTGGTAATGCAGCTTCAGTAATAATTGTCCTTCTATGCTAGAACAATATGACTTTGGTAATAGCATATAAAATGTTAGTGTCATCAGTTTGGTATTTTAAATAAAGGTTAAATAACTTGCAGGTAAATTTCCTTAAAAAGTATGTCTAGCAAGATACCTCATTAATCTCTGTACTAATGGCAGCATAATTTCTCTATTCTAGACAAGAAATGGACATGAAGAACAAAACATTTAAGCAGCCCAGATTTTCTTTTAAGTGGAAAAGTTCATAGTTTTTTTGAGCATAATAGATTTATTAGAGGAAAGAAAGCTCCTGTCAGAGAGGGACAGGAGGGGGGTCCCAAGTGGGTGATCCCCCAAAATAATAATTTTTAATAAAGTGAGCTGTAAACAGATCTTTTAAATTTATTATGCCTATTTTCTTAATTACACCAAGTGTTTCCATCCACTTTCCCATAATACACCACTTATATCCAAAACAATTGTGTATTAAAAACTGTGGTGGCAGTGAAAATTTCAAGTAGAATTTTTTCCATGTAAATTGGCTCTATATAAAATACTTTTGTGTCATTTCATTTTATGGTTTGTTGCTAAAACAGATGTTCACATTAAATAAATATTTAATTGTCATTGTGAATTTTAAAAAACTATATCTTTGGGGACAGTCCTGGTCATCACTAATGTAGTTATGTTAGCCTTTTTTAAAAAATTGCTTAATACTAAGAATTTGGATTATACACATTATTTTTTACATATTTGCATGTTATTAATGTCAGTAGATTATTTTGCTTCTGAAATGCATCTTATATGGCTAAAAGTAACATCACAAAACACGTTTGTTATATTCTTAATTGTTTTGACCATAGAATTAATTTTAAAGTCAAAAGGGGCATTGCTTTTTCATCATTTCCAGTTTAGAATATTCAGCATGTCACAGATGTTCATGAATAATGTCCATTTAAAACTGTTGGCAAAGAGTGCTGGCGAGTTGGCTAGATGAATTAAATGTTGGGGGGATCTGACAGGCAGCACGCTGCTTTGTGATCATTCCAAAGTTCTAATAATCTCCCTCACCTTCTCTGCCTGCCACTAATGAAAGAGAATAGGTGATTGCACCTCCGGCTATGTTCTGTGCCTAATGACTCCTCCAAAGGCAGATTTATGAAGAAAAAATTAACTTTGAATGAGGATTGAATTGGCCCTGACAGTCTGATAGACTGTGACACAGATTCTGTGGCAAAACAGACGTAGCCCTAATTGATTATCAATATTTTAAGCAAAGTGATGAAAATAAGCATTAAGTGATGAGAAAGGCAGTCTTAATACAGTAGGCAGTAACCAGGACATAAGAAGGTCTTTGGGGAGTTTTTCCCTGATTGCTATTACTGAATTTTATCTGTCAATTTTTACCTTTACTTCCCAGTAGCCATTGTCCCTCATCGGTATACTTTTCTCCCCCTTAAAGATCTATGACTAGAATGCTAATCTTTCTAACAACACTGACAAAGCTATCTGCATTCTCTTCCTCTAGAGAAGTTTGTTTAATATTTAACACATTTTGAATTGAGATTAGCTTTCATACCTTTGAAAAACTTAGGCTTTTTTGTGAATGTATTGGATTAAAAGTTTTTTCACTTACTGTTCCTAAGTTTATTTTTGCTATCCATAAAAATGCATACTGGCCCAAAATATTTCATGTCAAAATTTCATAATATAGGAATGATTTTTGCATCATTTGTAGTACTGACTTTAACATTTATATTATTAATGAAATAAAATGAAACTACTTATAAAGAAATTATGTGTAGGTACACACATACATTGACTTTATATGATTGCATAAAACATATTTTCAGATTAACAAAAAAGCATAACCTA
Source organism: Myocastor coypus (assembly GCA_004027025.1). NCBI lineage: Eukaryota > Metazoa > Chordata > Mammalia > Rodentia > Myocastoridae > Myocastor > Myocastor coypus. The sequence goes on from PVJA010012315.1 coordinate 37,675, forward strand.
AATAATTATATGCCCATGTAGTGCTTCACAAGTTAATTTAATATTTTTTTGACATTTGTATATACTTATATTCTTAGTGATTAGTTTTATATATTGGAAGCATAAGAATATATCAGACTGTGGAGATACCTCTGCCTGGCAAGCTCAAGGTGCTGAGTTCATTCCCTGGTACAAAAAGAAAAGATCTCTGTAAAAAATCTGAAGCAGTTGAATTCAGTAATAAAACTGATCAGTCAGAAGTGGTGTAAGCACCTGGCTGGCAAGCACAAAGACCCCGGTTCAATGCTTGGTACTGATCCCTGGTATGGTACTCGCCCTGGAACCCCAGATGAGCTGTCTTGGCCCTGCAAACAGGAATCGTGAAGGACACCTGTGGTCCTTGCACTGGGGAGGCTGAGACAGAAGGATCACTACTAGTCTGAACTGTGTAATGAGTCCCTGTATCAAATAAATAATTTTTAAAATTGATTAATCAAGAATATACAAAGTAACACATAATGATATGCTTTTTCACCACTGTACTATTAAATAGGTTTAACATAAATTTGCTTGTGATAAAGGAACTGTACAAATTTTTCCATATTTTTCCTTGTGTTAAAATGTCCTCCCTATTCATATTGTTTAATGAAATCAATTTCATCTAGAAATCATACAATTGTATAATACTTTGTAAAAGAGTTTGTATGTCATTGTGGAGAGAAAAGTCATTTTCTAAAAGTCTTCCTAGTACACTATTATAGGTATAAATAGAGTAATGTAGGAATGCCACAGGACGTTACTTCTCAATCTTATGACATGCAAAAAGATTTAGTTGGGGTGCATGCTGGGTAAACTGATGAGGTTACTGTTTGGTTAGAGGCTGCTGACCCTGAAAAGCCACATGAACCCCCTCCTGTTCACCCTGAGGGCTCCTGCAATCCTGAATAAATGTGAGCCCAATGGAGAAAAGCTCTTCGTATACAGCACTGAGAGCCCTATATTTATAAAACATATACCAAGTAACATTGAAATTCAAAACTGTCTAAAGCCTACTTAAATATCTAAAAAATAGTTTTAAAACCATCCTGCCTCTATCAAGAAAGAACAAAAAAGTCTCTACACAGTTTTTGAAAGGTGAAAAACCTTTCAATATGGCTCTAATATTTGCTAAGAATTTTCATATTTTATTCTTTAATTTGACAACTTACAAAAGTAATCTCTTCGCAGAAGCTATTGTCACTGAGTCATTGCTGGAATAAGTCATTACTGAAACTCCAGAGGATCTTAAAATGAATCAAGTCCAACTCTGTTAACTGTTTAGGAAAGCACAGTTCAGGTTACCAAATTAGATTACTTTTAAACTTCTAATTTTTCAATCATTTCCTTTTTACTGTATGCTGTGATTTAAGAGTCTGAGTACAAAAACTTCTAACTTGTTGTACATTTATAAATTTGCATACCGGGGTTGGCCAGATGGTTCAGTGGTCTAAAGCGCCTACTCAGGCAAGCTTAGGCAACTGCAGAGACCGCAGTTCGATTCCCAGCACCACATGCTGCGCCAGCCCCACCCCCAGGGCAAGCTGAGTTGGCAATAAGTAAATAAATAAATACTTAAAAATAAATAAATAAATATAAAGTTTAAAAACTAAAAAAAAATTGCATGCCATGTTGTCACAATAATAAAAATTCTAGCGATTTTTACTTCTATACTAGGTAATTCTTTTAGAGTTTCAATAAAGTAGTTCCCATTTTATTTATTCATTGTATGATGTCTTCACTAAAGATTCAATCAACACTTAATATTTCTGTGTTCAAAATAGCTAGTGGTTGAAAATAGAAAACCATCCACTTACTAAAGTTTCCACTATACTAAAATTATATATGTATAATTCTAGTATAAATAAATAGATTTTAAATATTCTAAGCTTAAGTAACTTATGTGTACTGTTCTTTTGTTTTGTTCCCAAACATTCCAACAGATGCAGAAGATAAATTATTCTTCTTGCGCCACCTAGTGAAACTCAGGGATGTGGTAGGCTGTATTTTAGCTTCTGTTCATTTTCCCTATAAGAAATTGAAAAGCAGAATTCTAAGATCTGAGCCCAATAAAGTTGACATACCTGTCATATTTTGGCTTATGAAATTTCCAGTAGTAAAATATTAGTAATAACATAAATACTTTTATTCATTTAATCTATGAAAGCATTGGTTGGAATAATATATAATATGTGGATGAAGTTTTAAAATGATACCTTTCAATTGTATATCTGTAATTTTATAAGATATGTTTTAGACATGCATTTATTTGTTTTATTTATTTATTTATTTATTTATTTTGTGGGACCAGGGTTTGAACTCATGACCTTGCACTTGCCAGGCAGACACTTGGGTGACTGAGCTATCTTTCTGGCCCCTAGACAAGCATTTAAAATATGGAAAATAGATAGCATGAAATCAGACTAGATAGATCTTATAGAATATTTTAAATATGAAGGTAAATTTGAGTCTTTCATGATAAAATATATAAATATTTCTATTTTGATGGGATTGTCTTTTACCAAAACTCAAGCAATATCTACAAAATAATTTGTGCCACATAAGTGTACTAGAAATCAACATGGTCTTGTTATATCTGAAAAATGCTAAATCCTTTGATTTCTATTTTGAAATAAGATTGTGTTAGGCTACTGGCTTTTAAAATTTATCTTTTAAAATTTTTCTTTTAAGTATAAGCTTCTGTGGGGCTTTATGTAGTTGTTTTATATGTAATATAAGCATTTATCTGCTTGAATTCTAGATCTTAATTTTTACTGTTACTAAATTCCTAAGCTCTGGTTTCAAATGCTGCTACAAGGTATAATGAAACAACTATTATTAACATTTTGTTGATATAATAACAAGTATTATAAAAACAAAACAAGGAAGGTGGACACAGTTCCATTTGCCTGTAGCCCCAGCTACTTGGAATCCTGAGATAACAGTGAGATCACTTAAACCCTGGAGTTCAAGGCTGCTTTGGTAAGACCTGTCTTTAAAAAAAAAAAAAAAAAATCATAGAGAATAATTTATCTAAATAAAATAAAATTGTTTCTTATGTATTCTATATTTACTAGATACTAAGAAATATAGCACTTTGGTATAGCCATAGTTTTAAGGGTTTTTGACTTGATATTTAATTACTGTGAAAATTTGTAAGTTTTATTGCTCTTCAATGTGTTCTATAAGGGGAAGCTTCTAAAGCACATTTCATAAGTTAAGTATTGGGTCATACTCTAATTTTTGGCACAGGAGAAACTCACTCTTGAGTAACTAGTTGGAAGACAGCACTATGCATTGCAACAAATACTGTAAAATTCATATTCCTTTGTCAAGTGAATTTCTGTATCACTTGTAATTTTTGTTTTAATATTGTTTTGTACTCTTCAAAAAATAAAAAGGAAAGAAAAAACACTCTTAGAAATTTCTAGAGGAATATACTTATAAGTGCAGCTATAATATAAACATATGTCAAATTATGTAATCTTGAAATGAGGTGCCAATCAAATAGTTCAGAGTATTAAAGCAACTGCAAACAGGCATGGGGGCTAGGGGTTCAATCCCCCAGGGTGCACTAAGATGACAATTGAGACTGGGCGTGGTGGTATGCACCTGTAATCCCAGATCTTAGGAGGCTGTAAACAGGCAGATCACTACAAATCTGATCTAGTAGTGAGACCTTGAACATCCTGTAGACCCTTCCCAAAAAATACGAGATAGAGAAAGAGAGAGAGAGAGAGAGAGAGAGAGAGAGAGAGAGAGAGAGAGAAATTGTTTCAGATTTTACATTTGAGCAGAATGAAGTGTACCAACTAGTGTAATTTTCTGAGACACTGATAACTCTCAAAATCTTTTTCTTTCATAAACATTCCTAAAATATTTAAGTAGCATGAACAGAATTAAATATTTAATACATTATTATTCCTGAGTCATCATTTTGTATGTTAATTTTTAGTTTAGGTCAATAAACATTTATTGATAAGCTGATGAACCATGTCTGAAACCATCTAACACAAAAATCAGTAAGATACCTGAACTTAAATTATCGGTGTGTAACTGAATGGAAATCAAGAACTAAAGGGTTAAACAGCAACGAGACTGTATGCAGAAAAGATAGGAAACATGACAAGGGCAAAACCATGCACTTATATACACAGGATGAATTAGACAATAGTCCTAAAAATCTCCAACAGGTTTTTGACACTAAAGATAGCAATGTATGTTTGGCATGCCTGTCATTCTGGTCTTGTAGATGTGTGCTTCTAATGTAATTTCAATTATTGCCATTTCTCTCTCTCTCTCTCGCTCTCTCTCTCTCTCTCTCTCTCTCTCAAGTAAATGGTTGTTTTATAAGAAAACAAAATGTAATAAAAGAGAGTAAGAGACAAGGAGAAATGCCATTTTTTAAAAAAGTTATTGATGTGGTAAAGAAAATAGATATATTGAATTTTTTATTTTTTTAAATTTTCTTGGGGGAAGGGTCTACAGGGTGCTTAGGGTCTTACTACTAGATCGGACTCATAGTGATCCCCATATTTACAGCCTCCCATGGGCTGGGATTACAGGGAAGAGATACTGAATTAATGGTAAAGAACTAAATACATTTAATGCAGTGAGACCTAAACCATTATGAAGGAGGTTGTAAGATAACTGAGCAATTTATATTGTAGAATATTGAGCATATATAAAAGAAATATGAAATATAGGGCTGCATTCATGTTCGTGACAGAATATCCAAGATAGCTCAGATAGGTAGGTACATAGGTAGGTAGGTAGGTAGGTAGTCTATGTTGCATATACACGTAGATATATACTACAGATAGATTCTCTTTTTAAAACATAAAGTGAAATGATCTAGCATAATGATCTGCTCAAAAATATGTACAAGCATATGTAAATACACACGCACCTGGTTCTCCCAGATTCTCATATTCTGCTTTAAACTTCTGTTTAGTGCAAAATGAGCTTGTTTTGTTTGTTTGTTTGTTTGAGACAAAGTGTTGGCTGTGTAGTTTAAGATCAACCTTGAGTTCACAATGTAGCCCAGACAGGTCTTCAGCTCTCAGTGATCCTCTTGCCTCAGCCTCCCAAATGTTGATATTGCAGGCATGTACCACCACTCCTGGCAAAAAGTGAGCCTATTTTATATTCCTTACCATTTCTCAGAAATATCAGAGATACCACATTACATACCTAGTGCAAAGCTGCTTAAGTGAAATGAAATTTTATTACAAGGATTCACTTATAAAAACATTAAATTTTTCAATATGTAAAACAGTAAGGATATATGTACTTTAAATACAAATAATTGCTGTAGTTAAAAACTAATGTATATTAAAGCATATAGATAATATATACTTTATATAAATGTAATGGACAACCTTTCTATCATACTTACCATATGTCCTATTCTGCATGTTTGGTGTATATTTACCTGTACAGTCCTTACCACAAACATGGCATATTAGCACCAATACTACTTTCAGATAAGTTGCCAGTCATGATGATATTCATGTATAATCACAGCATGTGGAAGGTTGAAAGTGTTCGATGCTCAGATATAAGTTTGAAGTCAGCCTGAACTACATAGTATGAGTCTGTCTCAAAAAAATACAAAACAAACAACCAAAAGAGATACATTACCTGATTCAAAGAAAGTAAGATGCTTGTTCTAGACCTCATGCCTAGTAATGAGTAGAGCCAGGATTCAAACATAGATAGCCTAGCTTCAGAAGCTCTCTACTACAATGCTTCACAGTAATTTATTTTATCCTTAATATGATGATCTCTACTATAATGCTATAAGGCATGTTATGTCTCAATAGATGTCTTTAAGTTCATGTAATGTTTATACACTGTATATTATTATATGTATGTGTGTGTGTAACCTTTGCATAGAGCCAGGAAACAAAATTTTATTCTACCATATTCCAAGGTTGGCATAGTATATGCAACTAGACATCATTTTAAATAAGTACTATTGTGCTCTTTTATACCTATAAATCCTTTTAAGTATTGTAGTTCACTTTCTTTTTTTTTTTTTTTTTTTTTTTTCTGTGGGACCGGGGTTCAAACTCACGACCTTGCACTTGCCCAGCAGGCACTTGTGCCTCGGAGCTATCTCCCCAGCTCCTGTAGTTCATTTTCTTGCCAGTGCTTTCTTTCCTTTTTTCAAAACTGACGGCAGCTCATAAAGAATTAGTTAAATAAAGGTAAACACTTACTAGCACTGAACTGAGGTTCAAGTGTGCTAATACAAATAAGAAATGTATTAAAAATAATTATAAAATAATATGATTTGGAACAAAACGTAAATACTATAGAGGAAACTAATTTTGTACAGAATTAGGAAGAGTCTTATAAAATTTTACAGTACAATTGTGAGGAAAATGTTCTAACCCTAGGATACCAAAAAATGTACAGTTGTGAAAGTTAGTAGATGTTCTAAAATAGAACAAGTTTTTAATATCTGAAGTAGAAAGGATATAGGTTGGAATGATAGAACAGTGTGAAAAACAGGTTAGAGCAGTGGTTCTCAACCTTTCTAATGCCATGACCCCACAATACAGTTCCTCATGATGCGATGACCCCAAACCAAAAAATAATTTTGGCGGCTACTTCATATTACTAATTCCAATAAATAACATTTCACCATGGCATAGTATGGGTTTAAATATGTATTTTCCGATGGCTTTAGGCGACCCCTGTGGTTTGGTTATTTGACCCCCACTGGGGTTACCATGCACAGGTTGAGAACCATTGGGTTAGAGCCTCTTGCTGAATCATGTCATGCTAAGAAAAATTACATTCTCTGACCATGTTTAGAGAGAACCTCCTTGGGGAAGATGATTGCTAGTCTACTGTATCTGTATTACGAGTGTTATGGTTCTAAAAGAGCTAAGTATCTTAGCTAACAGTTAATTAGCATATGTAGGCAAAGAAAAGGAAGTGGTTCAAATGTGCCTTTCCCAAACCAGTAAGAATTGTTCTGGGACTAGAGGTATATTCCCTTGGATAGATTGCTTGCTTAGCATATGTCAGCCCTTGTGTTTGGTGCCTTGCACCATGAGAAAAAAAAAAAAAGAAAGAAAAAAAATTAAGCTGTGTCCATAAAACTTAACTTCTGTGGTTGTCTAAATCTGGTATATTAAGTTTATTTTTTACCTCTTACCAGAATTTATTCATTAAGTCTTGTTGAGAATCTATTACTTAGCAGAATATTAAGTGCTGGGGTTAAAGTGACAAACAGAAGAGGCAAAATCTAATAATATTTATGAAAAGCTATGATTTTTATGTATGTTTGTGACACAGCAGCAGTGTTCGTTTTGAGGAATCAGTACATGTATATAACTATATCTTGATCATTTTAATCCCCTTGTTTCCTCCCTTTGTTCCTTCCTCATGCCATCTCTTTCCCATCTCCAAGAGTCTACCTTTTAGATTCCTATCATCTCTCTTTCATTTTCTTGATTGATTTGTTTATATTTTAGGATTCTAGGATCCTCATATGACAGGAAACAATCTGTGATATTATTTTTAAATATTTATTTGTTTGTTTGTTTGTTTATTTATTTTTTTGTCTTTTTGAGACAGCGTCTCCTTATGCAGTTCAGGCTGTCATTGGGCTCACTTTTGTAGCCCGGGTTGGTCTCGAACTCATACTAATTCTCCTGCCTCAACCTCCCAAGGGCTGGGATTACAGGCATGCACCACCTTGCTGGGTCAATATTCTTTCTGAGACTAGCTTATTTCATTTAGCATGATGGTCTCAAGTTCTGTTTTCTTGCAAATAACATGTATTCTTCCTTGTGATTTAATAATATTCCACTGTGTTTATATAGTACATTTTCTTTATCCATATGCTTCATAGGCATCCAGGCTTTTCCAGAGCTTAGTTGTTGTGTATTATGTACTATAAAAATGGTTGTGCACAAAGGAGTATAATTACACTATGATGTCTTTAATTCTTAAAAGAAGGTACAGCTAGGTGAAATGGAATTTTTATTTTCAGTTTGCTTAGGTCTCGTCATATTGTTTTCCATGGTGGTTGCACTAGTTTATAGTCCCACTAACAATGTGGAAATATTCTTCACTTCTTGCATTCAGTGTGTGTGTGTACGTGTATGTGTGTGTGTGTGTGTGTGTGTATGCATGTGTGTGTGTGTATGCATGTGTGCATGTGTGTGCATGCCCATGTGCTTGCACAAGCATACTTTTAGTGATAGTCTTTGTGACTGGAGTAAGGTGAGTTTTTAATTTCAAAGTAGTTTTGATTTACATTTACATGATAGCTAATGCCATTGAGCATTTTTTCATGTGCCTATTGCTCTTCTTTGAAAATTACTTTATCTATTCAGATTATTTGCCCATTTTTCAATGGGTTGTTTCTGGGGATCTGTTATTTTAAATTCTTTATAAATTCTAAATATTAATTCCAAAGAACTATAATCTCTTGGCACAATAATAAAAAAAATCTTCCTATATCTTAGCCATGCTATATTCCTTAATTTTTCCTAAAAGGGAGAGTTGACAGTATTATCTATATTCTGCAACTAGGAGGATTCCAGAACTTCCCCTTATTTACCTAAATCTTTAATTGATACAAGAATTTGGCTTCTTAGGCCTGCCTGGATAGCTCAGCAAACTATAAAGTACCTGCTTTGGCATAGCACAGCAGCCAGGGTTCGATTTTGGCATGCCTTGCTGGCCCTGCTTCCGGGGCGCACTGAGAAAGTGATAAAGAATGGGCATGGTGGCGTGCATCATAAGCCTAGCACTTGGGGGGATTCTCTGAAAACAGGAGATTACTATGAGCCTGATCTATGGAGTGAGACCCTGTAGACCCTGTCCCAAATACAAAAAAAGAATTTGGCTTCTTGAATGCAAATCTTTAATGCCCTCCCCTACGTGATGTTTAAGTACATTGGTAAACAATTTATTTCCTTTCTTTCCCACTTAAGGATCATTGCAATTTATTCTGTACATTCATTCTGTTGAACAACTAAGTTCCTTCTTCACAAAATACTGTCTTCATTTGAATTATATTTACTTCTTAAAATTTTTCATGCTCCAAGTTCATCTTTGCTATAGTGAACATAACCCCATATCCAACAATTTCTGTATGTTGGATTTCCATATACTTAGCACCACTAGATATGACCTAACAATTTTCCTTCAGGAAGAACCAAACACAAAGGTATATAGCCATGAGTGCTATCCTCAGCTCCACCATAAAAAGAAAGGAAAATCACAAAATTTTCCTTAAATTAATTAATAAGGAAGACCTAAATATATAAAAAATTATCATGCATTACATTCTTTATTAAGGCTGAACAGCAAATACCTTGCAAACTTTAAAGCATCCTGACTCACACCTGAATTGGCCCCTCTCATCACATTGGGATGAAATGTTTAAACTTCCATATTTCTAAATAAAAATTAAGTTGAAATTATATGCAATGGCATGTACCTAAGTCTCAGCTACTTAGGAGGCTGAGGTAGGAGATTGCTTAACTTGTAGATTTCAGCCTGGGTAAATATATATAATGAATGAATTCGGGGAAACTTGAGTTAAGATGAAAGAAAAAACAAAAACAAGATCCCATGTACTTTAGATAGTTGATCGGTGTTTTTATTTTTGTTTTTCTGTTTGTTTTTGTACCAGGAATTGAACTCAGAACCTTGTGCTTGCCAGGCAGGTGCTGATCTTAAGCTGCTGAGCTTTATCCCCAGCCCTGTTCTGTGTTTTAACAAGCTTTCCATGTGATGCTTATACATATGATGTTTTTTCAATTAATTTATTTAGTTTGGGGTACTGGGGATGGAAATCAGGACCCTGTGCCTGCCAGGCAGGGAATTATGCCACTGAACTATCTCCCTAACCCTGATGCTTATACATCTACTATCCTTAATAAAAATACTGTAAATTAATCCAGGGATGGTGGCACTTGAGGATGCTAAAGCAGGAGAATTCCAACCAGCCTGAGAAACTTACTGTCTAGGTCCCGTATCAAAATAAAAAATACAAAAGGAGTTGTAGTTAGCTCAGTGCAAAGGCCCTGGGTTCAATTCTTGTATCACAACTGTAAACTAATGCCTACTTAAGAATAGTAAGCAACAAAATAGACTTTTAAGTTGCTTATAATTACTGTGTAACTAAAACATCACAAGTAGTATCTTTTGTTTTGTTTTGTTTTTTGTTTTTTTTTTATTTTATTTATTATTTTTATTCCAAACCTTTGTTTTTTAATTTTATTTATTATTTTTACTCCAAACCTTTGTTTGTTTATTCACTCATTTCCATGGCCAGCTCAGCCCGCCCCGAGGGCAGGGCTGGTGCAGCATGTGGTGCCCGGGATCGAACCGCGGTCCCTGAAGCCACCCAAGCTTCCCCAAGCAGGCGCTTTAGACCACTGAGCCATCCCGCTGGGCCCACAAGTACTATCTTTTGAAGTATGGAGTTAATGAATATTATATGTAATGTGGAGGATAATTTTTCATAGTAATATAATGAAATAGCTTTTACTAAAATCTGTGTGTCTGTTTGATTCAGTGACAGTATTGTTTAAGCTGTCATTTATTATTTTAAGAAAAAGTAACTTTGAAAGAGTACTGTATTTCCATTTCCTGAGTACATCCATTTCTTCTGTTCGATAGGTTTATTTTTTACTATCTCTAAATATATATGGATCTAAACATCTTTTTATCATCAAAATGACTTAAAAGATAGGTAAGCCCATGTTCTTTCACAGCATTTTATTAGTGAAGCACATTGTTACTATTATAAATTGCTATTATATGTCACTCATGGAAAGAAATGTTTTTAAATCCTTTATATTTGTCATTTCTTATTTCTAGTTCAAGAAAGTTTTAGCTTAATTATTTTCATGCTCGTCAGTTGCTTTACATTCAGTTGTTACTGCAAGATTTCAGTACCTGTAAGAATTCAGGTGCACAGATCATGACTGAGTTTTAAGGAATACCAATTATTTTCTTTATCTCCTTATTTTCTTTAAACAACTACTGCTGAGACAACTGATCATATTTCTTCACCAACAAGCAAAATAAAAGGATATCTGTCGGAACAGGCTGTTACACATTCTAAAGCTTCTTTTTTTTTTTTTTTTTTTTTTTTTTTTTTTTTTTTTTTTTTTTTTTTTTTTTTTTTTTTTTTTTTTTTTTTTTTTTTTTTTTTTTTTTTTTTTTTTTAATGTATTTAGTACAGGATCTACAGGGTCTCACTACACAGATGGGACTTCTGCTGATCCTTCTTGTTTTTTAACCTCCCAAACACTGGAATTACAGGCCAGCACCACCATGCCTAGTCTCAGTTGTGATCTGGGCATGCCACTGACAGAGACTAGGCCAGCACTGAAGGTGGGAGATCAAACCCCAAGCTCCTGCATCTGCCTAAAATGAGTTTTAATCTGCTGAGCTATGTGGCTGGCCCTGTAGTGTGTTCTAGAGACTAAATGAAACAGTTTCATTCAGTTGTGAATGAAATGTTTTTAAATCCTTTATATTTGTCATTTCTTATTTCTAGTTCAAGAAAGTTTTAGCTTAATTATTTTCATGCTCGTCAGTTGCTTTACATTCATTCAGTTGTTACTGCAAGATTTCAGTACCTGTAAGAACTCAGGTGCACAGATCATGACTGAGTTTTAAGGAATACCCTGTGTCTGTACTTACCTAAGCAGCCACTTAGTCTACTGAGCTATGTCACTGATCCTAAGAAGCACATTTAAAAGATACCTTTAATAGGATTAAATCAGGACATAACATAAAACTCCTTTGGGGAAAAATTGTAGACTTGGGAGTGCAAGCTTATATTTTGTCAGAGGCATTAGCAATTTTAGTACAGAGATGTATGTATTACTGCACTGAAACTCAAGTCAGTGTCTCTGACTTAAATGGTGAATTTCTAAACTTGAGGCAACTAGAATCACATCATGAACTTTAACATTGAACTTTTTATGTTCCTATAAAGATTAGCTGGTTGTGTAATAGTAATTCATTAGTAAAATAGCAATTATGTGTTTCCACACTTATTTTATAATAGTTTTTATCCACCATCTTTATGAACTGATTATTAAACTTGAATTTAAAAAACTATCCTGTACTTAGAAGAGATAGTGGAATTAGTTTCATACATCATTTCCACACAGTTTTTAAAAAGTTATTAGAATACAGAAAAGAAGAGCAGACAGACTAGTAATAATTTCACTTCATTTATTATTAGGTAGGGTAGCCTTAAGCAAATGATGAAACCTCTAAAACTTTTTGAGGATTGTGTAGAATGCTCATAGCTGAATCTGAAAGTGATTAACATAGCAAACCTGCAGAAGTTTTTGTTTATTTTCAAGAATTGGAACTATAAAAAAAAATGATAAAGATAAAATGATTTTTAATGAAAAATTTTTAAATTACTAGAATAAAGTAAAAATGAACAAAGGAAATTTGTCATATTCTTTGACACTGAAAATCACTACATTCCACTCCTTTCTGAAATATAGTAATTAATTGCCATTTCTGGATTTGGATTATCATTTACCTATATATTTTCAATTACTTTTTAAAAATATACATTGATAACATATTGGAGTTACTGAAAAGAACATGTATCCTAAAGCATTTATCAGAGTTTAGAATATTATTTCTTTTAAAAGGAGTGTTGCTGTACCTCCAGGCTTTAGACTTTTTTTGAAATGCAGAAATATCTTTCTTGGGATAGGAGTATATAATGGTGGCCCACTGACTTCAAACAGATGTCAAAAGTTGATGAATGCAATAAGTCAAAGGAGCATAAAATAATGAAGTTATTTTTAATATCAGCAATATGAAAAAACCTATGCTTTTTTTGGAAACTATTACAGTGGTATGTTTGTGTTATTACTGAGTTTTCAGTTTTTTTAACTTTTCTTCTAAGTTTTAATAAGTGACATCTTAATCACTATACAGTTTTCCATTTTACAGAAGAAAAAGTTGGTCAATAGAACTCAAAAGGAGATACATAATGGCCAGAAGACTGCAAGTTTTACATTTAGAAAAACAAAACTGGACAGTCAGCTGTCAACATTTGTGTCTTAAATTATAACAAGGTCTGCTTGATTCCAGCCTTGCCTCTGGGATGCTCATGGACTGCATCAGAAGAGCTGGGAAAGAAATTCCTATTCAGCTGAAGAGTTAGGATATGTGCCATATGGAGCTGGAAGTGGTCTACAGCGCTTGTTTAGCAAAGCTTAGGCAGCTGCAGGTACCACAGTTCAATCCCATCCTGGCACCACATGCTGTGCCAGCCCCACCCCCAGGGCAGGCTGAGTGCCATACAGCTGCATTATGCCATCATATCTGTACATATGCTTAATGTGTCCCTTCATAGTGATATTGTTTATCAGAGCTTTCCTAGTGATACAGAAAATTCACCAGAAGAAGAGAAAGAATGAGCACATGAAGTAAATCCTCACAAATTTAAATAATCTTTAAAGTCAATGTTGGCACAAGAATTATGAGAAAATCTAGAAGACATACCACAGGGGCTGGGGAGTAGAATAAGCACCTGCCTAGCAAGTGCAGAGTCCTGAATTCAATCCCTGGTACCGCAAAAAGAAAAAAAAGAAAAGAAAAAAAAAAAAAAAAAGACATGACACGGAATAAAATAGTGAAATAGAAAGCTTTTTTACTTTAAGAGATATAGCCTGTACAGAAGAAACTTTGATGTAAAAGCAAACAACCTCAAACTTTTATTCATTATGTTTGGATAATTTTATTTTAGTACTTAAAAAAAAGAAAAGAATTAAAAGATGCCATGTCATTTTATACTTTCCACTGGTCACTTCTGTGCATTCACAATTTTTCAATATTGAATATGCTGATAGATTTAGAACACTGATCCAGCATTTTCAAGCTAGAGCTGATAGTATGACCACAGACCTGTAGTCTTTATGCAGGTACAATACTTGTATTCATTATGTAAATTTTAAAGAAATTTAGTGTAACTAGTGAGCTTTAAACTGATCTGTAGGCACTTACTATTATTTCCTCCATTAATAGTTAGAAAGAAATCCTGGTATGCACTGGTCATGGTGGTATATGCCTGTAATCCAAGAGCCTGAAGCAAGAGGATCACCATGAGTTAGAGAGACAATAGAAAAAACAGTAATCCTGGCAGGGCTGAGACTACACAGGCAGCTAAGTTAAAATGAAAATTGCCTTAACCCTTAACACAAAACTTTTGGAATAAATGAAATCCTAATGAGAATATCACATTTCTCTATTAATGATCTCTATCAAAAATAAGTAGCAGGCAGATCAACAATGCCTTTTATTTAGACACTTTCTTACTTAGAGCCATTGTTCACAGCAGTGCTACTTTTTTTTATTGTTTAAATTTAACAATGGTTATATTACATATTTTCATCATCAGATCAGTTTACATTAATACATATAGGTATATAAGATTGATCAAACAATTAAACATTAACCTTTCTAAATGCACATTACTTTTTTTTTTTCTTTTCCCCTTTCTTTTCTTTGAAAGTTGACATATTGCATATTGTCCTCACAATCATTCTACAGAGTACAGTGTGTGGGCATGACCCACCTCCCTATTGATGTTGCGTAGAA
>PVJA010012316.1:0-40890 GCA_004027025.1 Myocastor coypus
GTTCGTTTATTTATTTATTTATTTATTTATTTATTTTTATGGCTGGCTCAGCCTACCCTGAGGGCAGGGCTGGTGCAGTATGTGGTGCCGGGGATCAAACCGCAGCCCCTGCAGCTGCCTAAGCTTTCCTTAGCAGGTGCTTTAGACCACTGAGACATCCTGCCGGGCCCTTAGAGTTATACTCTTAAAAAAAATAAAAGTAAAGCTTTTATTCCCATTGAGTTACTCTTTGTTTTTTTTTTTTTTTTTTTTTTAATTTATTTTGTGGGACCGGGGTTCAAACTCACGACCTTGCACTTGCCCAGCAGGCACTTGTGCCTCGGAGATATCTCCCTAGCTCCCCATTGAGTTACTTAATAATCTTAAAATTTAACGGTTATCATGAAAAAAGTATATTCCAAATTAAAAGATCAAACCATAGAAGGAAATTATTTCTATTTTACTTGACTTACATATGAGTCAGTATCTGTAACAGGCCCTAGTTTCTGATGCTGTCCCTTATTGGAAATGCGATTTTGTTTGTGCCTGGTCTGTTTTTTTAAAAAAAGAACAAAACAAACAAACAAAAAATCAAATGAAAGAGCATTCCTGGCTTTTTTTGTTGTTGTTGTTCGTTTGTTTGTTGGTGAATGCATGTGTAAATTCATGAGTAACTGCATCATCTGTAGACCTGCCATTGTTTTATATTGTATAAATTTCTTTCATCGTGGCTGTTTCTCAAGATGAAATTTTTACTGTGCTAATGAATTTCATCAGAATTATGTATAATGGATCTGCTGGCAGTAGTAGTATTTGTTTTAGAATGTTGTGATTTAGCAAAGATAATACAGATGTCTTCCCCTCTTTTGTAGCTTTGAAAGTTTGAATTAGATTTCAAATAAAATCTGAACCAAAAACTAAAAAAAAAAAAAAAAAGATTTATTCTGCAAACTTATCCATGTCAGAAGGAAGCTACATTTTAACTAATTTTTTTTTTTTAGGAAATTAACCATTTTCTCTCAGTTAGTATATATGATGCACTTCCATTGACAAGGCTTGAAGGTTTGAAGGATCTTCGAAGACAACTGGAACAACATAAAGATCAGATGATAAATCTGATGAGAGTATCTCAAGGTACTGATTGTAATGTTGTGAATTCTTTCTGACTATTCCTTTATCAAATAATCTTTATAAATCCATTCTCTTGGTTTGATTGTGATAGTTTAGATCCTTGTCATTTTTCACCTAATCACAATATTGGTCCTAACTATTCCTTACCTTCAATAATTTTCATTTTATCCATCCTCTACTGCAATAAGTTCTCTGAGCCAGATAGGATCATACTATCCTACCAAATTTAAAATTTTTTAACAGTTTCTACAGCCTGAAAAACTGAAGGAGGCTGTGGTTGTGCCCCTGTGATTCTAGCACTTGGCAGGCTGAGGCAGGATGATTGCTGTGAGTTCAATCAAAGCCAGCCTAGGCTGCAGAGCAAGACCCTGCCTCAAAAATGAGGAACAAACAAAGTATTGTACCTCTGCCTTTTATGTAACCCTACTTGAAGGAGAGATATCATCTCATTGTAACACTTTTATTTTTATGTATTAAATATTTATGTGTATTTATGTACATTTTGACCTTAAGAAAATGTTTAATGTTAATTTATTTGAGTTTATATCACATTACAGTTGACAATTTTTAAAATTTTTTTTCATTTTAATCTTCCTGTGCCAATTAATTTCATATTTCTATGGTGTCATTTTTATAGTCAGTACTTTTAAAGCTAATTTTGGTTGTGAGTATCTAAGCTCGAAATTACTAATGTATCTTGAGATACACAAAATACAGATGTCACTGTCTCTTTTTCCTTTTTCTGATTTAAAGGCTAGAATTACATTATACAGTAGAACCATTAGCCATTTTTGGCTATGTCAATTAAATGGATTAAAATAAAGAAAAAATTAAGATTCACATTGTTTTTATTATCCTAACCTATGTCAAATTTTCACTAGTCCATGTAGCTGGTGATTGTCATGAGACAGTATAGATTAGCAGCATTCACGTCGTTGCCAAGAGGGCTGTCAGATATGCTGGTCTAGTTTCTACGAGCCACATGTTAAAAACTAAGCTGACTCCCAGGAACCCTTGTAGCTTAGTGCTAAGTGATTTTTGTGTTTCTGGTTGTGGGTTTGTGAAGGTGTTGACTTATCTGTGTAATTGAAGACCTTTTTCTTTCTCTGTCAATGTGCTTCCACTTACATGTGATTCTGTCTTGTAATGAAGTTGAAATTCATGTATGTAAAGAGTGCTTGTGCTTGTGGTGACTTTTCAAAACTTTATGAAAATTTTCTAGTCAGCTATTTTTTTTTTTTTTTTTTTTTTTTTTTTTTTTTTTTTTTTTTTTTTTTTTTTTTTTTTTTTTTTTTTTTTTTTTTTTTTTTTTTTTTTTTTTTTTTTTTTTTTTTTTTTTTTTTTTTTTTTTTTTTTTTTTGTGGGACTGGGGTTCAAACTCACATAGTCAGCTATTTAATGTATATGTATAATCTTGTATCATAATAATCTAATTTTTTTCAAAATTATTCCTAGATAACCCACAAGATGGCATTGTGATAAAGCTAGTTGTCAGCTTGTTGCAGTTATCAAAGATGGCAGTAAACCACACTGGTGAAAAAGAAGTTTTAGGTAAACTGTATAGTTGAGTATGTGAGTTTTTCATGTTTGAATGGAGATCTTTATAATATCCTCAGATAAATAAAATTCGATCATTTTGGATGTTAAGGAGATATGAGATGCTAAGTTACATTTTTGTTTAATTCAGGTACCCCAAACATTCTCCTTTCATAGTTTTCTTCCTTAAATATATATAAAATGAAAAGTTAGCAGTTTATACCTTTGAATCACTGTTGATTTGAAAATTCATTATAGTTATTTGGAAAGTGAAAAATACCTCTGTATAGAGTTAAGTTACAAATAAATAGATCTCTCAAATAGTTTATAAATATAACTGGCTAGTATTCAGTATCTTTTTAAAATAACAAATAAAAATGACTTCAAGGGCTACGTTAAGCTTAATATTAAAAAGCATTTTAAGTTTTTTCTGACTGCCATTTGGGAGAAAACCTAATGTAAAATAAATAGCTGTCTTGGCTACTTCTCTCATTGTTGGGACAGAATTCTCAGCACCCAGAGTTAAAGGAGGAAAGACTTACTTACAAACTCCTACTTTGTAGAGGTTTCAGTCAGTTTGACTCCAAGCCAGAGCCCATGGCAGAAGACTTCAGAGAAGAGAAACAGTTCATGGTGACAAGTGAAAGACTGCAACCAGAAGTCTGCCTTGTTTCTCTCTTTATATTCCATCGAGGCTATACATTGGTTGATTAGTGCCACCCATACCTAGGCTGGGGGTTCCAGTATCACACCATTAATTCCTTAACCCACTTTCATGTAACCTAATCCGCCACCTATGAAACTCCCTGCCTATGACCACATGAGGTTTTGGGGGAACATCTAGAGTCAAGGTACGACAGTAGATACCATTATGTCTACTGTAGGCATTTAGATACAGTGATTGGTGGATAGAGAAAAATCATATGATTATTGTTAGTTTGAAGCTGTACTGGCAGTTTTACTTACATTAAAAAAAAAAAAAAAAAGAGTAAGTGGTACTTAGGGACTTTTTTTTTTTTTTTTTTTCTTTTTTCCCCTTCCCTCTGTCTTTGTATAGTCTTTCTTAATTTCTTAGTGGTAGCCAGGTATGGAAGGTTCTGATAGATTTTGTTGTTGTTGGGATATATTTTGCATGTAGAATGAAGTATACTAGCCGGGCGTGGTGGCGCATGCCTGTAATCCCAGCACTTGGGAGGCTGAGGCGGGAGGATCGGTGTGAGTTCGAGACCAGCCTGGGCTACCAAAGTGAGTTCAAGGCCAGCCTGAACTGCATAGTGAGATCCTGTCTCAAAAAGACAAAAAAAAAAAAAAAAAAAGAATGAAGTATACAGATCATGTGCGTATAGCTTAGAGGATCTGTGTACAGAATATGCATCTGCCATCCAGACCAAGTAACAGGAACTTACCAGAACCCTACAAATATCCTTTGCACAGAGATTTTACCCTGCTGTTACTACTACAGATAAATATGATTTTCCACAAGAGCTCAAAGTGGCTTTCCATAGTGTTTTGTACACATGATTGACATTAACTCGATGGTGAAGGACTGAAAACTTTCTCCTGATGAAATAACGGTGTTCACTCTCACAACTGCTATTCAGCATTATACTGAGAGCTCTGACCGAAGCAATTAGGCAAGGAAAATGAGAAGAATCAAATTGGGTGGGAAGTAAAACTGTCTTCACAGTTCGCACAGTCCTGTCTATAGAAATTTCAGAGAGCTTTTGGAGAGCTAATAAATAAATTAGGCAGAGATGCATGTAGAATAGCACTTAAAGCGAATAAATTTAATCAAAGAGATGAAAATTTCATATTCATTGTTTCTCAAAAACCAGTCATCAAGAACCCCCTACACTTGAAGGAAAGAGAATTAGGTTTCACGTTGTAAAAGGACTCAAAATATCTGTGAACATATCAAGTGCTAGCATCACTGGGAAAGAGTCTAAGGTCTCTGGGATGTTGAAAGTGCTCTGTCTTTCTAGGCAGTGATAGTTTTAGTGTTACACATTGCTAACCTTTTCGAGGTTCTGAGGGCCACTGTCTAATTCATCCTGTGTATGAATTAGAGTACATGGTTTGCCCCTGCCATGTTTCCTATCTTTTCTGCATGCAGTATCTTCATTGTTTAACTCTTAAGTTTGTGATTTCCATTCAGCTGTGTTATACCTTTCCATTTTTATTTCTTCTTTTGAGTTCTTATACTAGGGAAACTATACAATATTTACACGTGTAGATTTGGTTTATTTCACTTATGACTATATCATTAAGATATATCCACTTATATGTGAAGTCTTCTAGTTTATCATTCTTTATAGTTGAGTAATATTCCATTGTATAAAATACCACATCTTTTTCAACCATTCTTCAGATGCTGGGCATTTTGGTTGTTTCCAGGATTTGGCTATCACAAATTGTGTTGCTATAAACATGGATACATAGATATCACTATGATATGATATTTTCAGTTCTTCTGGAAAAATTCCTAGTAGGGGGATAGCTGTCTTGAATGGGATTTCCAGTTCTAGTTTTTTAAGGACTCTCCACACTGCTTTCCATAATGGTTGCTGCACCAGTCTGCATTCCCACCAGCAGTGGAGAAGTGTGGTAACTCCTGGGAAGAAAATGTGTGTAAAAATTTTTACTGAACTATGTGTTTTAAGTTTTATAGATTTCATGAATGTGATACGTAAACTTGTGTTCTTACTATCTATATTCTGTTACTTGATAATATATCTCCTCTCTTATAAGAGTAAATGTCTCATTCACATCAATATATGGCATATATTATATGTATAGGAATTTATACAGTATTTTGTAGCCTTTGTAATTTCCTGTCTTTTAAAACATACTTAGGTCTTAAGCATGCTAAATTTGCATGTTTTTAAAACTAGAAGTTTTCTGTGAGGTTATGTTGTCTTAGCTATGACTCTTCAAAAGTGGACTTTTTTTTTTTGTAGAAGCTGTTGCGAGTTGCCTGGGAGAAGTGGGTCCTATAGATTTCTCTACCATAGCTATACAACATGATAAAGATGTATCTTATGCCAAGAGCCTAGAATTATTTGAAGATAAAGAACTTCAGTGGACTTTAATAATGCTGACTCATCTGAATAACACATTGGTAGAAGATAGGTAAGTATTTGTGGTACTATTTGTCTTGATCATACTTGCTTAATCTGCCATTCAAGAAGAATACTTCATGTTAATTAACATTTTTCCAGAACTAAATCTTTGCCTTTTAGGTTTTCATACTTAAAAAAAAAAATATCATTTATTTTTATGAAGTCCCTCACATTTGTGTTAATTCACATAATCATTGACTTTGATATGTACCTAGTATTTGAAATAGTGAATTTTACAGACAAGGTCTTGATTAAATTCTAGTAAGAGTAGATCAGACAAATGACAACTGAAAGAAAAATACCATTTGTTTCCATACAGAGTTAAAATAGGGAAATGGACAGGTGATATTTCAAGCATTTATCAAAATCAAAGGGGCCATCTTCCATGTTCTTTTAAAGAAGGCTGTAGGGTAAGAGTTTCATAACATCAAAAGTCTTAATCAGAATTTTCTCTTCATTCATTCCCTGTACTATACAAAGATATTACCAGTATTTCAGCTTGCTGGTGTGAGATCACCTTTCTCTGTTGTACCTTCTCCCATCTGTCTGTGGCTTGCCTCCCTCACAGTATGAACTGATTGATTTATGGGTGTATTTACCCCATCACGACCATTTTGGGGGTTAAATTCAAAGGGTTTTTCCCTCAACTGGAGTTCTTTCTGATATAAATAAGTGCTTTGACCTTGATTTTGACCTCTTTCCCCTTCTACCCACTGTATTTCCATTATTGACTTAATGGACTTGTGTCTTTTTTTTGTTGCTATTTTTCTCACATTAAACAGTCTGGCAGCTGGGTGCGGTGGTGCACGCCTGTAATCCCAGCACTCTGGAGGCTGAGGCAGGAGGATCGGTGCGAGTTCGAGACCAGCCTAGGCTACAAAAGTGAGCTCAAGGCCAGCCTGAACTGCATCGCAAGACCCTGTCTCAAAAAAAAAAAAACAAAAAAACCCAAAAAACCAGTCTGGCATTTTCCTTCCCAACACTTTATTTAGAAGTTCACAGTGAACACTTGTATTTTCACCTTAGAGATTCTTTTTTATTTGTTTGTTTTTAGACAGGGTCTTGCTATGCAGTTTGGGCTGGCCTTGAGCTCACTTTTGGAGGCCTGGCTGGTCTTGAACTCGCACCGATCCTCCTGCCTCAGCCTCCCAAGTGCTGGGATTACAGGCATGTGCCACCACACCCAGCTTTTTTTTTTGTAATGTATTCAGTGCAGGATCTCACTACACCGGTCAGACTCATAGTGATCTTCCTGTTTTCAGCCTACTAAGCACTGGGATTGGCAGGTGCATGCCATCACACCCAGTCTCAGTTGCCCTCACAGCATGCCCTTGCACCTGCCTAAGCAGGCACTTTAGGCCACTGTGCTATCTAGCCAGTGCTCTTTTCTTTCTCCCTCTCTCCCTCTTTTTTTTTTTTTTTTTTTTTTTTTAGAATAAAAAAGTAAAAGGGCCAGCAAGATAGCTCAGTGGACTAAGTGCCTGCTTAGGCAAGCGCAGGGACTGGTGTTTCATCTCCCGCACCACCTGCTACTCTAGCTCCACCCTGAGGCATGATGAGCTGGCCACCGAGACTGGCTGTGGTGGGGCACCCCTGTAATCTCAGTGGTGGGGAGACAGAAAACTGAATGATCAGGCCTGGCCAGATAGCTCAGCTCCTGCTTCAGTAGAGTGCAGCAGCAGGGGTTTGATCCCTGGCATACGGTGGTGGTGCACACCTGTAATCCCAACCCTTGGGAAGCTGCAAACAGGAGGACTGTGAGTCGGATCTGTGTAGTGAGACCCTGTACTAAGTCCATAAAAAAAAAGAGAAAGAAAAAGGAAACTGAAGGATCACTATGAGTCCAAGTTGAATAGTGAGACCCTATACCAAATATATATTTTTTTAGAAAAGTAAAAATAAGAATACAGAATTTCAAAATGGGCTGGGAGGACAATAAAAATAATTAATATATTGCAGATCTTTGTCTATATAGTAGTTATTCAAAGTACAAGATATAGACATGAAATATCCAAATAATATTAGCACAGACCTTTTTTTACTGAGGTGTTGTAATGTTCTGGTGTTGGTGCCGAAAGGAACGACGAGAAACCCGATGAACTTAGCTCAGAGGACTCACTGAGATTTGTCTCTCTCCAAGTGAGCCTCGACCCACAGAAGAATCTTACTTTTATTGAATACCAAAGGACAGCCTATAGAATTTGCATAACTGCTTTGGGGAATGCAGACTAGAGACCACTACTTCTATCACCATTTACCTAACATCAGGTTACTACAAAGGCTAATTGAAAACATTCCAAGCAGGGGAGGAGACAACCAGTAACATCCCAGGCAAGGGAAGAGACAGCAATGAAGGAACCATTAGAATAAACAGGTTATCTGCTGGGGAGATAGCTCAGTAAGGGCCTGAGTTCAATCCCTGGTCCCACAATAAATAAATAAACAAATAAACAAATAAATTAGATGCACGGAGAGATTAATAGAAAATAGGTTAAGGCCTTCCAATAGGAAAAAATAATCATTGTTATTGAAGGGCTTCATTATCCAAAGGAGATGATGACCAAGGAAATCCCACCCTAGCTGGTGTAGGAAGGCTTCTTTGGCCAGGGATGGCTTCTGTGAAGAAGTGTCGTCTGACCTGATCTGAGTGATCAGGAGCTAACTTTAAGATAATTAAGGATAAAGATTTCAGATAGAGAATGTTTGAATGGGGGTTCGTTTCATGTATTTGAAGAGCAGCATGAAACCTGGTGTGGAGGAACAGGACAAAGGTGCAACTAATTTTGATTAAGAAATTTGAATTTTATTTGAAGAATATAAGGGTACAGTGGACTACAAGAGAAAGGTACTGTTATGGGGCAGCTCACACATTGATTCGTTCTTATATATGGCCAGTGGACTCTGAAAGGGTAAAAGTGGAAACAAGAGGTCCAGTGGAGAAATAACTGGAATAGTCAGAAGAGAAATGATTGTGATTGTACTAGGACTTCAGTAATGGAGATGATAGACATGGGCAGAATCAGCGTATGGGTGTGACAAGAACTTAGGAGATTTGCTAATAAATTGGTTGAAGAATGAATCCATGTTGGTATTTTATGGTTCAGTGTTTTTTTTTGTTTGTTTGTTTTGTTTTGTTGTCTTTTTGAGACAGGGTCTTGCTATGCAGTTGAGGCTGGCCTTGAGCTCACTTTTGTAGCCCAGGCTGGTCTCAAACTCGCACCAATCCTCCTGCCTGATTACAGGTGTGTGCCACCATGCCTGGCTTATGGTTCAGTGTTTTAAACCAAGAAACCTAAAAGAAATTAAGCCTTTATTTGCTCATTCATTACTGTATTTTTGCAAGTTGTCATTTTTTTAGTACTATTGTATTACAGCCCTTTCTCTTTTTCTTATAATAAATGTTTTTATTAGTGGCTTTAGGTGCATTAATGGTTCTCATCTACATTTTTGTCAGAATAAGTAGATAGCAACTCTTTGT
The DNA here is from genome assembly GCA_004027025.1 of Myocastor coypus. Classification (NCBI taxonomy): domain Eukaryota; kingdom Metazoa; phylum Chordata; class Mammalia; order Rodentia; family Myocastoridae; genus Myocastor; species Myocastor coypus. Next base: position 9,244 of record PVJA010012316.1, read on the forward strand.
TAAAAATTGTATTTTATAGTAGTTCTTCAGTAGTTCTCAGATTTTAGTCAGAATAAGTACCAACTTTTTGTTAAAAATATTTCATAAAAATTAGATTTCATAATATCATTTCCATTTTATCAAATGCCATTCTCTCAATTAAATTATTTGTATTCTCAGAAAAATATTGATATAATGTTATTTTCTCATGTGTTTCATGTAGTACAGTATTTTGTCATTCTCATTGTTTATATGTATTATTTCCAGGTATTTCTATTATCTTACTTTATGACTATCATAAAATAAATACCATAGTCCTAGATGGAAAGAATTGGTGTTTCAAAAGACTGGCCATATAGTTTAGTGGATGAAAGTGCCTGCTTCAGCAGATGCAAGGATTATGGGTTTAATCCCAGGCTTGTGGTGCTGGCCCTGCCCCCAGGGCATGCAGAGACAGCAAGTGAGACTGAGTATGGTGGTGCATGTCTATAATCTCAGTACTTTGGAGGCTGAAAAACAGGAAGATCACTGCAAGTCTGATCTGTGTAGTGAGACCTTGTGACCCTGTACTAAATACTTTAAAAAAAAAAAAAGCTGTTTCAGTGATTAGTCACTGAAGTTTTTTAAAGAAATACCAAAAATCCCATGATATTTTTTACTTTGATAACAGAATTTTGTGGGGGCTGGGGAAATAGCTCAGCAGTTTAAGCTCCTGCTTGATATGCACAAGGTCCAGAGTTCAATTCCCAGTACCACGAAAAAAAAATTATGAAACTTTCCTAATAGAAATTTAAAATTTCAGTTTTTAAACTTTTTCACTGGAGGTTGCTTATCATTCAAGACTAATAAATGACTTTTATATTTTTCAGTGTCAAAGTTCGATTAGCTGCTGTTACCTGTTTGAAAAATATTTTAGCCACAAAGACAGGACATAATTTCTGGGAGATTTATAAGATGACAACTGATCCAATGCTGACCTATCTACAGCCTTTTAGAACATCAAGAAAAAAGGTCTCAAATATTTATGTGCTATATCTATTTGCTTTGAGTTATATCAGATTGTTTAAAGTAATAACTTATTAACATTTAGCCTTTCTTAGAAACAATTCCAGCTGTACTTCTTTAATCAAGGGAAGGGCCACAGAGGTAGCTCAGCAGTCTAAGCACCTGCCTAGACAAGTTCAGGGACACTGGTTGGATCCCCAGTACCACATGCTGCTCTTTCTCCACCCTGGGCACATGGAGCAGGCTACCTAGACTGAGTGTGGTGGCACACGCCTGTAATACCAGTGCTTATGAGGCTGAGAACAGGAGGATCACCATGAGTCCGAGCTGCATAGTGAGAACCTTTACCAAATGCATGAAATTAAAAAAGAAAAAATCCAGGGGATTTTTAACTGCATGGCAATATGGAAAAAACTGAGGTAATGTAGAGATGCAGTGATTGACTGGAGGATAGAAAAAATTCTTAATGATACACCTTTGTGTCTTATGAATAGAAAATCCTTTGATCCCATAAAAGCCATTGATCCTCAGTATATTTTATAGGTATTATGATAAATAAGCATTTATTTCAATCGCAATTAATGTATTCAAACTATAAAATATATGATGTAACATAGAGTCTCTTTTTTTCCATGTTGACATTGTTACAAAGTGCAGCAAAATGTTCTGTAAAGGATGTTGAAGAATGTTACAGTTCCTTTAACCAAACATTCTCTTTATGGTTACTGAGAAATGTATTTAAGTTTTTCCCCATTTACTTTTAGGGTATGTATGTAGATAAATTGCAGTGGCATCTTACCTTTACTGTGTCATAAATCTGATTTGGCCTTAAAATTAGCAGTATGTTAACTATTAATGAAACATGGTAATATAACTTGTGAAATACAATATCATAATATTTTAAAAATACCAACTCTTGGGGCCAGGCGGGATGGCTCAGTGGTCTAAAGCACCTGCTTGAGAAAGCTTGGGCGGCTTCAGGGACCACAGTTTGATCCCCGGCACCCCATGCTGCGCCAGCCCTGCCCTCAGGGCACGCTGAGCCAGCCATAAAAATGAATGAATAAATAAACAAAGGTTCTGAAACAAGAAAAAAAAAATTAAAAATACCAATTCTTTGTGGAAGATTTGGATTTGAGAAAGATGAGACAGTATTGTTATATGTATATGTCTATGCTGCTAGTGTGCGACAGTGCCTGCACCCATTTCCTGCAGCCAAGGCCAGCCATTTTTTAACCAACCCGTTCTTTATCTCATACAAATATGTTTGATTACAAGGATAATGGTTGCCTCCAGAGTTAAAGCATAATTGGTTTTACTTGACAACAGACTAGTTATTCCTAGGTTTCATTTTGCATAAGAAAGATAAAATGATTTTCTGATTTTTACATATTTTATTTTTAGTTTTTAGAAGTTCCTAGACTTGACAAAGGAAGTGCTTTAAAAGATTTGGATGATACTAGTCTGTGGATTCCTCAAAGTGAAAATCATGATGCTTGGATAAAGGCGTTGACTTGTGCAGTTTTGGACAGTGGAGCCACAAGAAGTGAAATTCTTCAGTTAGTAAAGCCGATGTGTGAAGTAAGCAAATTAATCAACCTAAGTTAATCCTTTTTTTTTTTTTTTTTTTTTTCCTTTGCTTTTCCCTTCCACCTGGCTTCTATGAGATGATCATGACCTGGTACTGCGCGTGCTCTTCGCACAGGGTTACACTCAGTGGCAGTGCATGCATCTAGGTTCAGCCAGAACTTAACACAGGTCTCAGGTTTGGGATAGACAGTTATGAGGGATGCCTTGAGCAGTGCTCATGATAGTTCAGTATTTATTGAATTATTTGTGCTAACCAAAAGCTCTGGCTTTAATTTTGATAAGATTACTGTCATTTACCTATTCTGGTACAGTTCATTGATTTAAAAAAGTGGGGGTAGGAGTTAGCATTGGTTTTTTTACTTTTGAATAAACAGTAAAGATATATATCAAAAGTTAATAGTCTTGAGGGGTTGGATGTACTGCTCAGTGGAATGTCATGTTTTTGGAATGGATGAGGTCCTGGTTTCAGTTCACAACACTGTAAATGAAAAACACTGCTAGAGGGTTGGGGAGATAGCTCAGTGACATAAATGCCTACCTGGCAAGTGCAGGGTGCTCAATTCGATCCCCAGTACCACACACACAAAAAGAGTCCTGCTAGAGTATTTTATCAAATGCATAATTTAGCACAGTACAAATAATAGCTTTGAAACATACAATAAACCTGTCAGACATGATGTAAATTAAACGTACACTGTTGAACTAGGTCACAGATAGTCCAGTGGAAACTAATTGATAAGAAAGTGGTTGGAAGCTTTTTTAAAAGCAATCAGTCTTAGTCAGGAGTGGTGGTAAACACCTGTAATCCCAGTACTGGGGAGGCTGAGGCAGGCAGGTTACCTTAAATTCAAGGCCAGCCTAAACTACACATGGAGACTTCATCTTAAAACAATAAATAGCACAGCAGTCTTTGTTTTCCACAGAAAAAGTGGAAATTATTACATGTGCTGCAGTGCTATACTCGTATTAGTTGAACAGAGTGGTACCCTGGGCTTATATTCAGCTTATAGTTCATTAATCAACTGAGATAAAATTTTTTTTTTTGAGATAAATTTTTTTAATAGCATCTTGACTTTGAGCCAGAAGATAAAATATATATACCTATGTATATCAAATACACTTGTATATACACCTACTTCTTAGTACTTTAAAACTCATAGTGCCATAGAGGGAGGTGCAAAAGGATGAAAAAGAAATAAGGTGTGTTACATATATGTACTATACTCTGCACATGAATATAATCGTTCTGTACTGTAGTCAAATACTAATAAGCTTTGTTTTAAAATAAAAACTGCATAGAGCCGGGCGTGGTGGCTCACGCCTGTAATCCCAGCACTCGGGAGGCTGAGGCAGGAGGATCAGTGCGAGTTCGAGACCAGCTTGGGCTACAAAAGTGAGCTCAAGGCTAGCCTGAACTGCATAGCGAGACCCTGTCTCAAAAAGACAAAAAAAAAAAAAAAAAAAAAAACTCCTGCAGGAGTCTTGCCAACTTGTCTTTAGAAAGGAAAATGTCCAATTAGAGATCTTTAATCTGTCCCACATGTGGAGTGTGATCTGTGTAGTGGACATGAAGTGGGGTTCATCTGTGTGAAAAATAAAGAGTTTAGGAGTAGCAGAAATGAGCATCAGTGCTATTACAATGTGCCATACATACCAAAGCACTTGCCACACTTCGAGTATACCATATATATTTACCCAAATTCTACACCTAGAAATTTGGAATTTATTAAAGAGTAAACACTTTTAATGACTTATAGTTCTTTACTGAGTACAAAAAATTTACAAAAAATCAGATTTTTCAACTTTTCTCAAACTTTTTCTACTCTTTCCCCTTTATATCAGAAAATTCCTTTTTTTATTAATGACCATTGTTAACTCTGAAATTATATGTAAAATAATGATATCATTTCATTTATAAGCATTATTCTGTTTCATGATCCTAGTTGCCTAGGCTGCAAATGAACAGTTGTAGTGTAATTAGTAGACATATTTGATAAAAGATATACACTAGCTTAGTATTTTTTTTTAACTTTACGTTATATATACATTTTTTTAGTTGTTAGTAGTGTGAATTCATGGCATATTAATGTATCATTTTTAAAAGTTTAAAATGTTAGCAATAGAGAATACAATTTTAAGTTAAAATTTCTGAATTTTATTCAAACTGTGGGGTGAATATATTGTATGTTCTAGGTGAAAACTGAGTTTTGTCGGGCTGTCCTTCCATATTTGATTCACGATATTTTACTCCAAGATGCAAATGAATCGTGGAGAAATCTTCTTTCTGCACATGTTCAAGGATTTTTTACCAGCTGTTTCAGACACTTGTCGCAAGCAAGCCGATCCACAACCCCTGCAGATTTGGGTTCAGGTGTTGTTAAATTATTAATATTTATAGTATTAGCTTCTTGGCTTCAGATAAATTTAGAATTAAGCTTGAGACTGGGCATGGCGAAACGCACCTGTAATCCCAACACTTGGGAGGCTGAAAACAGGAAGATCACTATGAGTCTGATCTGTGTAGTGAGACCCTGAAGACCCTGTACTAAATCTTTTTTTTAAAAAGATCGAATTAAGCTTGAATACCATCACAAACTTACTTCTGTAACTCAGTTTCTGTTTCCTCAACTAAAGAATAAGGATAGAAGTTGAAATAAGCTATCAGTAAAGCAATGTTTATAAAGCACTTAGGTTAATTCCTAATATGTGACAAATCATAAATTTTGATAATGGGACAAGTAAGTGTCCCCCGTGTCAGACACTGTGCTTGACACTGACCACATAGATGTAAATAAGACCTCACACTTTTCTAGCAATAGAAAACACAGTTAAATAAATTTGATAAAATATTTAGCTGATTTCATAGCTCTAGAACTCTGGCTAGCTAACTTTTATTTTTTATTTTTGTTTATTATTATTATTATTACTACTGCTACCATTTTGGTGGTTCCAGGGATCACACTGAGGACCTTACCCTTGCCAGGCAAACACTTATTCCACTGAGCTATCTCCCCAGTCCATGGCCAGCTAACTTTTAAAAAACAACCTTTTACTTATCAAATCATGTATATTTATTATGGAAAATAAAGAACAATTACACAAGTTTAGAAAATTATATTAATCATAATCCCATGACAACAGTTTTAACATTGTGTTGATTTTTAAAGTAAAAGTTAGACAATGTATATATATTTTTTTAACACTGCAAAAGCTTTATGTGCACAATCTATATCAGACAATTCTGAGTCTCAGTGTCCACTGGGAGAAGGCCAGGCCTTTGCTCTCAGGCCTGGTACTGAAGTGTAAGTCACAACCTAGGTTTTTGAGTGAACAGTACATCGTTCCTATCTTAGTTGTCATATGCACCAGGCAGAAACATGTTTCTGATCCACAGCCCTGCTGCCCTCAGTGGTACTGCACCACCGTGGAAAATATGCCTTCAGGTTCCTTCCCGTCTCCCAAGGCAGCTGCAAATCCTTCCTGTCGCCTCCGTTGGGCCAGTACAGCCAAAGATGTAAAAGTCTTTGGTTCATGGATAGCCAGATCTGCAAGTACTTTCCTGTTGAGCTCCACCTGGCACTTGATTAAATTGGTAATAAATGACGAGCACTTCAGACTGTGCTCCTGGGAGGCAGCTGTGATTCAATTACTCCAAAGGGTCCTCAGGTGCCCCTTCTTCAGCTTGTGAGCCCTGGTGCACTTCACGAAGGCCTTGGTGACAGCCCTCACGGCCAGCTGGTAGCCCTGGTTCTTCCTCCCCAAAAGTGCCATGCATGCTTCAGCACCTCCTGGATCTGAAAGTAGCGGCCGGTGACGCGGTTCCGCAGCCACAGGCGGGTAGTGAGGAAGACCCTTAGACAATATTTTATCCTTCCTATTATTTCTTTTTTCTATTGCATGACATAAATTTCTGCAAAGCTAATAGCTTAATAGCAGAAAAAAATTCTTCTAGGGTTTAGGGTCATAAAATGCAAACATTTATAATTTGGGGGCTCTTTATAGGCCACTTGAAATTTAAATTTTGAAAAAGATACACAATTTACACTTTACCACTAAATTGTATTTAATCTGTATAAGCACAGTTATGCACAAATTCATATATTATGCTTGAAGACCAATACAATTCTAATAAAAGATACTGATTTTGACATTTTTTAAATAAATTGCTTCTCCCAACCTCACTTCAGCACAGGTTGTAATTGTCCCAATTGTCTCTGGCTGTTACCACGGCCTTCATTTGAAATGATTCTGATATCATTTACACTTCTTTTTGCTATGCTTTGCCTTTTATGTGTCATTTCACTTGACCAGTAGTAATTACAGATCTATTTAGACAAAAGCTGGAGTCACAGAAAGTCCAGAGCTACTGAACCACTTGTGTAGAGTTTAAAAACGTTGATCACATAGAAGTAGGGAAAATAGTAACTACCTGAAGTTTGGGCAGAGCCAGGCAAGAGAAAAGGAGAGATCCTTGTATATTAAAGGAGAGATTAATCTTTGTATATCAAGTTAAACCAGAAAATCTGAGCAATTTTATGCTATACAAATGGTGACTATCAACAGTGATAGTGCATTTCTACATATTTTTTTTAAAGTTAGAAAAAAGGATTTTGAACATTTTTGTTATAAGGAAGTGATACAGGAAGACATGTTTACCTTGAATTGAGCATTACATAAGGTTATACATGTGTTAAAATATCAAATGGTCTTTCATAATTGTGAATAATTTTTGTCAATTAAAATTTTAAAATAAATATTTGGAAAACTCTAATCATAAACATATGTAGTTGTCCATCCTGTGCCCGTTTTAGATTATGAGTTCATCAGAAAGATCTGGAATATGTTTTTTTAAAAATTTTTATTTATTTTTAAATTTAATTTTATTTATTTTTTTGTTTCAGAACTTTTGTTTGTTTGTTTATTTATTTATTTTTATGGCCGGCTCAGCCTGCCCTGAGGGCAGGGCTGGCGCAGCATGTGGTGCCAGGGGTCGAACCTCGGTTCCTGGAGCCACCTAAGCTTTCTTAAGCAGGCGCTTTAGACCACTGAGCCATCCTGCCAGGCCCCGGGAATATGTTTGTATAAATTTTGAGTCATGGAAATGAAAGTTCTAAAATTCTCATATACTTTGCAAACTAAAGTGTATCTCCTATCTTTAATGAGGGACATCGGTATTACCAAAGTTATAATTAAACATTTAAAATTTAAATATTATATAATTTAAAGTACATTAAAGATTTTTAGAATACAGCAAATAGTCAAGTCATCATTTCTATGCAATGTCAGTAGTTTTGTAACCTACAGTGAAAATTTAAACCTTGCTTATAAAATTGTATGACTGAGCAGGATGGCAGGTGTAGGTTCTTACAGAATTTAAATATCATATCTTCTGATGCTTCAGTCTCACTCCCTTCACACACAAGTCCCATGTGCATGTAGGTAGTCCAAGGATAGAGTCTCCTTTTTTTATCAGTTTTGCCTGTCCTGCATGAATGGCAAATCAGTTGGCCAACTCAGAAGCTTTCTCTTATTTTATCTGATTATCAAATCCTGCCATTTCTGTGTTACCCGTAACTTTACTCCCTGGGTCCTCCTCATCCTTACTGCCCTCTAGCTCTGTGGCTCAGCACAGTTCAAATTCTTTAAATTCTTCAAGTTTGGAGGGAGGGGAGATAGCTCAGCCATCTAAAGTGCCTGCTTAGGCAACTGCAGGGACCTTGGTTTGATTCCTGGCATCACCTGCTGAGTCAGCCCCACCTCCAGGGCAGGCTGAGCCAGTCATAACATAAATAAATAAAGTTTAAATTCTTCAAGTTCCTTCTTTTTTCTGTTCATCTTAGAAATAATACGATTAATATTCCCTGTAGTCTGTCTTTTTCTCTTCTTCTGACCACTTGTTTGGGTCTTTTTTTCTAAGAAACTTTTCTTATCCTTGTTAGCTTTCCTCCTATATTCCTTAAGAGCATTCTAAAGTTACTATAGTCTCGTACTATAGTCTCTACTCAGTAAGTTCTGTGTGTCCAGAAATTATCTTATGGTTATATATTGAGAACCTAGTACATAAAAGATCCATGAAATATAAATTGTGTTGTAATCTTTTCTTTCTCTTTTTCCTCCTCTTTCTCCTGCCTCCTCCTTCCTTCCTCCTTTTTGAGATGGGCTCTTGGTATGCTGTGTAGTCAGGCTGGCCTTGAATTCACAGTGATCCCTCCTTCCTCAGCCTCCAGAGTACTGATGATGCAGGCGTATGCCACCATGCCCCAAAATTCTAAGTTATATGAAGCCTATTGATCTTTCTTTAAAGAATAAGAAATGCTATCAAAGTGTACGTATTTATTAAGCATCAGTTTTGTGTCAGGTATTCCCCACTAGAATCTTACAGTGTAGCAGGAGGCAGACATACAGACAAGAAAGAACGAGAGTGCTTAAGCAAGTCTATCTGGAACTCAGAAGAGCTATCTTTGTTTGTTTTCAGAGCCAGAGCTCTTTACCCAGTGCAGTTTGGATAAAAAATCACAAAGAACAATGCTTGCTGTGATAGACTATCTGAGAAGACAAAAGAGGTAATGTAATAAGCACTGTTACTTGAGTTTGGGGTCTTAAAATTGTTTATTTCACCTGTAAATCTGTGGGAAATAGGAAGTCATTTTCTTAAGTAATTTTTAATCGTGTTGCTTCTCTATACTCTTTGCTTTAATTTTTTAGAAGTCATATGTTGTATAATTATCTTTTAAGTACCTTTATTACAAAGTATAAGTTTAACATATATGATAGTCATCAAAATTTGCAGTCATGTTGTGGCATGGTGTTTTTTATTTGGATCACTTATTTTGCAGTATGATCTTTGCTCTTTCGCATGAGAGATTTTTAACGAAGCACAGGAATCACTGATCTGCATGACTAGACAATTGACCAGAACTCCAAAAAAATAGTATAGTAGGTCTGTATAGATAGACCTGATTTATAATGGTTCACCTCTTAATTGTGTGTCACCTTTATAGTGGTATGGGAATGATAGCATTCAGAAAAAACACTATGTGTGATTATCTTTTTTTTAAAATTTTATTTATTATTTTTATTCTTGTTTCAGAACCTTTGTTTGTTTATTCACTCACTCATTTTTATGGCCGGCTCAGCCCACCCCGAGGGCGGGGCTGGCACAGCATGTGGTGCCAGGGATCAAACCGCGGTCCCTGAAGCTGCCCAAGCTTCCCCAAGCAGGTGCTTTAGACCACTGAGCCATCCCGCTGGGCCCTATGTGTGATTATCTTATTTCAGGTAGTGGTAATACAGTGTGATCAGCTCTCATGGTGCTGGGCAGTGACAGCAAGCTCTGGCTTCTGGTCAGCCCTGTGATCTCAGGACAAACAACTCATGCTCTACAGTGTGCTGTGTTGCTAACTTGTAATGTTGGGTAGATTAGGTATTTCCAACTACTTCTTTGACTTACAGTATTTTCAAATTATAATAGATTTTTTCAGGGTATACTCCTACCCCAAGTCAAGCAACATCTGTAATTTCAATATGTAGGAAATGATGTCTTGTGAATATGTGTGGTGGTAGTGGCGGTGGCTGATAAAGAATGAGGGGGAATGGTAGGAAAAGAACCAACACTGATTAACTTAGGTAAAATCTTTTAAAAATTCCTTTGTATCCCTTTCATACCCTTCCACTGCACTTGTAGTTTTTGCCTTTTAATGTAACCTGCTTTTGGTTAGAAAGTTTCTAGTTACCTTATTTTTCTGCAGCAGGTCCTCTTCTGAGAAAGGTCACAATAGGCTCTGTGATGGGGTGTGTCAGTTCTCTCAGCATTGGGAGACAGTTTTACCTCTGAGTCCTTCACTTTAGACTTTTCAGGACAGAATGATATTGACAGTAGCAGGACTTAGAGAAGATAAAAATTATTTAAATATTTTTGTGTTTATTTGACACATGGTAATTGTTAAAGATAAAAGTTCATAATATTTACAGCTAGGCATGCTTGTCACCCTAGCACTGAGAGGTAGGCTGAGGCAAGATTGCAGACTCAAGGGTCGCTTGGGCAATTTAGCAAGGCCCTGCTCAATATAGTAGTTAAAGGCCAGGGATAGAGAGGGCTATGGATTTGATTCCCAGTACTGTAAGAGAAAAAATAAAATTTGGTTCTAATTATCAATAAGACCTTTTAAAAGATTCTTGAGACTATATGAACTCGACACAGAAAAAGAGGCAAGGGGAAAAAGAGGGAAGGGCCCTGAGTTTAATTTCAAGTTCTGTAATCTGGACAAAGTACTCTCCGTTTTTGAACTCGATTTCAGTCTTAATCGTCTTTAAAATCAATATAATATCTTCCATAAGGTGGGGTAGTTTATAGGAATTAGGTGACGTATGTAGTATATCTGACATTTAGTAAATGTAAGCTTCCTTTCTATGGCCAAGTTATTTTACTTACGAACTTCAAAGATCTTGACAAATAACAGCTGCACTTAAGGAATTTGCTGTGCAGTAGGCAAGTCATAGACTTTCCATTGGTGATTTAACTGCTGCATCTGCTCTACTCTCTGATGTGTGTTGTCCTGGTTGTTTTTTATAGGAAACTCAGGCGGAGGCAGGAATTACTAATGATCTGATAGCTGGCAGTGCTTGGCATGGCTAGCTCTGTTGCTGTACCTAGCTGTGGCCTATTGCAAAGCCAAGAGCCAAGCTCTTTACTACAGCTTTGACATATTTCTCTCTCTTTAATTTTTTTTTTTTTTTTTTTTTTTTTGAGATAAGATCCTTGAACTAATATTGTAGCCCAAGTTGTCCTCAAACTGCCACAGATCTTCCTGCCTCAGACTCTTAAGTGCTGGGATCATAGGCTTCAGCTGCCATGCCCTCATTTGTTACATCTCTGATGTTAGTTTGAAAAGAGATAACATGTATAGTGCCTTCCAGTCTGAAAAGCCCCTCACAGTGGAGGGTTTTTATTAAATAACACAGGCCATAAAGACAAAATGTATTAGGAAAAATAATTGTGTTCTAGAAGAAACATAGTATTTTCATTAAGCTGTCTGTATTATAGGGTGTGTGTGTGTGTGTGTGTGTGTGTGTGTGTGTGTGTGTGTTAGTGTCCTGTGCAACGTGTCGTTAACCAGTGGTACAGGGATTTCTTGGTGTGAGTAGGACAAGTAATGAAGCGCAGATATGTACAGAGTGATGGTCTGTAGCTTTCAGGAAATTTTTTGAAAGGCTTGTGGTCCAAAAATTTGAGAAATCAGACTGTTTTAGGGATGTTTACATTTACAGATTAGGGAAATATGTTTTTGGTTATTTTATTGTAAATTTTCTGTTTTTAACTAGCAGTTGCTACCATCTATGTTAATGTGATTTTCTTCTGATAAAGAAGTTAAAAAATGGAATGATGTGTTCAACTTTTCTTCAGACCTTCATCACGAACAGTTTTTGAAGATGCTTTCTGGCTGGACTTAAATTACCTGGAGGTTGCCAAGGTAGCTCAGTCTTGTGCTGCACACTTTACAGCACTGCTCTATGCAGAAATCTACGCAGATAAGAAAAGCATAGAGGACCAAGAGAAAAGGTAATAGAATTTAGAATTACAGGTTTTCCAATTGTTGTCTCCCATATTTGATGAATGCTTTCCCACTGAACTATATTCCTAGCCACGTGTTGCTTTTTAAAAAAGCAGATACACATACATTTAATTTTGGTTAACAGTAGGAGAGAGTGCTTGGCAGACAGGGCTTGCTATCTGATTTGACAGATATGTTTTGATTTTATTCCCTGAGAGCTCTGATGACTAGGGGAGAGCAGACAGATAATGTGTCTGTGTAGAGGGCAGCTGGGTATGGTGGTGCACACCTGTAATCACAGCACTCAGGAGACGCAAGGCAGCCTGGGCTGCATAGTGAGTGCAAGGCTATCCAGCACTACAAAGTGAGAACCTCTGTCCAAACAAACAACAGAAAAAAAAAACAAGCAAGCAAACCGTATATAGAGATTGTAGAACATTAGGTTTCTCCAGTGGCTCTGTTTGAATGAGCTAAAGATTTGTAATCTAAAGTGCTCAAAAAAAAAAAAAAGAGTAAGCAAAATAGCAGGTACCAGTGCTGTCAGATCAAGAAAATCAATTACTTGTTTAAATTTCCTGCTCAGAGGTTTTTTTTTTTTTTTTTTTTTTTCTTTGTGTTTTTCCTGTTTTAGGACAGAATCTACAGGGTTTCACTATGTAGATCAGATTTGTGGTGATTCTCCTGTTTTCAGCCTCCCAAGCGCTGGGCTCACTGGCGTGCATCTCCATACCCAGTCTCAGTTGTCGTCTCAGCATGCCCTGTAGGCAGGGCTGGCATGACACACCATGGATTAAACCCCAGCCACTGTGCTCTGCCTAAAGCAGGCACTTTAGTCTGCTGAGCTATGAGATTGTTTAATAGCAAAATGCCTCATTGTAGGTACTCTTTTTAGGCATTTTTGATACAGTTTTGTTAACTTGCTCTTGAGAAAGTATGTGATTTCAAGGTTAGCATCTATAAGTTGTTTTAGAAAAAAAAAAAAATTCAGAACTCCAAATAGGATTTAGACAAGTATTGATTCACTATCTCAGGTGTTTTGATATTCCTGATAGAACTCTTGGCAACTGCATGAATATGTTATCTTAAATTTACAAAGTCATGGAGTTGTCATTCTAATATAATCATAGTCATATGAATATAATTTTCCCAGCTTTTCAAATTTCTATCCTCAAATTTTTTAAAAACACAATGTGATAATAAAACTACATGTGATATCTAATATACGAAAGTAGTAAACAAAATAGAAAGTTGCCAGTAGTACTGTTACAAAGTGCTCCCTCTGCACTGCATTGTCCTGAGTGCCTTTGAAGAGGTACTGTAAATGGTATGTTGAGTTTTGTGTTTTATTATTCCTTCAGAAGATGTTTCTGAAACTTAGGATGAAATGGGGCTTAGTGAATTATTTATTTGTGAGCTTTACTAGAATTTTTTTTTTTTTTTGTCCTTTTGAGACAGGGTTTCGCTATGCAGTTGAGGCAGGCCTTGAGCTCACTTTTGTAGCCCAGGCTGGTCTCGAACTCGCACCGATCCTCCTGCCTCAGCCTCCTGAGTGCTGGGATCATAGGTGTGCGCCACCACGCCCGGCTAGAAATATTTTTTATGCACTTTTTTCACTCAGGATTTTTGAATAAGATTTATCAGTGTTAAAAAAAAAAAAAAAAAATTATCAGTGTTGTCTGTTGGTATTTTTTCATTGTAGTGTGGTAGAAGATTCTCTAATTTTTAATCCATTTACCTATGAATGATGTATATTTTAATTGTAGAATTAGTAGATTAATAGGCATATAAATTTTCAATCTTCTAACTTCTAAGATAGTGTCAAATTGTTTTTTTAAAATGGCTTTGCCAATTTGTATCAGAAATGGAGTTAAGGAAATAAATCGGTGGAAAGCCTTACATTTGAATGAAGTAACTAAAGTGCATCTGTTTGATTGAAAATGGTATTTAAAAAACTGAAATACTGGGCCTGGCGGGATGGCTCAGTGGTCTAAAGCACCTGCTTGGGAAAGCTTGGGTGGCTTCAGGGACCGCAGTTCGATCCCCGGCACCACATGCTGCGCCAGCTCTGCCCTCTGGGGGGCGGGCTAAGCCGGCCATAAAAATGAGTGAATGGACAAACAAAAGTTCTGAAACAAGAAAAAAATAAATAAATAAAATTAAAAAAAAAAAAAAAACTGAAATAAATTTATAGGTAAATACTATAGGTACTATCACAGATGAAGACAGTATTTATTTTATAAATTGGATTTTAATTATAGACTACATAGCTTTTAAGATTTTAGAGGAAGTTACTTAGAAAACTATGATATGCTTATGCTAAATGCATAATTTAAAGGTAAGATCTTAAGAATAGACAAACCTAGGGCCAGCCAGATAACTCAGGACTAAAGTGCCTGCTTGGGCAGAGTGCAGTGGCTGTGGTTCCATCTCTGGCGTGCTGTGCCAGCCCTGCCCACAGGGCGCACTGAGATGACAGTTGAGACTGGGCACGGTAGCAATGCCTCCCTCAGTGCTTGGGATGCTAAAAACAGGAGAATCACTATGAGTCCTTTCTATGTAGTGATACCCTGTACATCCTGTAGACCCTGTTCCCAATACATTAAAAAAATAATAATAAGAGTGGATAAACCTGAGTTCTTACCCAGGTTCTCATTTGTTTTATGATCATGGATTTAACTAGATACTAGTGTTCTACTGTTACCAGATTTCTTAATTTTTGTCACTTTATGAAGTGTTGTTTCCTGTGATCTTAAATAAATATGCCTTTCTTTGACTGTTTTGCTTTACAAACTCCCCATATATAGAAGATTGTTAGTGAGGTATAATTTTGATTCACAAAATTAACATTCACAAGTTTCTAGCCCACCTTCATTCTAAATTACATTTGTTTTAAAGTACAAATTGTTTTATTTGTAACCGTCCTTTTTTGTTGTTAAAATATATGTATTTATAAGCTTTCAAAGAATATGTTCTCATTTTTAAAATGTTCTTCTGATGAACAGAAGTCTTACATTTGAAGAAGGAAGCCAAAGTGCAAGTATTTCTAGCTTGAATGAAAAAAGTAAAGAAGAAACTGGCATAAGTTTACAGGTAATAGAGGCTCTGTTTATAACACTATCTTACACCTTGGATTATTACAGTGATGTCATTTGATTTTAAAATTGAATTTTAAAATTGATTTTTTTGCCATAAGAGTCTCCATTTTCTTTATAACACTTACATTTTGTAGTTATTTCTTTACTAGGCACTGTGCTTATCATAAGTACTAAATGTTTTGATTTTAAGTACTTGATTCCATGTTTATGAACAGAAAGATAAATTAGGATTTTTTTTTGCAAGACCAGGGTTCGAACTCATGACCTTTGTACTTGCCAGGCAGGCACTTGTGCCACAGAGCTATCTCCCAGGCCCCCAGAAAGAGGAATCACTGGTGTAGTGCTGGTATTATTTCATTGTGTCAGTGGAATATTTAAACAGTTGGATAAAGTCAAGAGATATGCTCTGAAGTCTGTTTTTCAGGTGTTGGGGTAAATTAGAATTAAATTGTACCCATATTGGTGAATTTATATCTAGAAAATATTTGCCACAGTTAAAAGTATATTATTTGATCATTTTTTATGCAGTACAACTCTTTATGCTTTCATTTTTATTTTACTGGTAGTTTTAGATAGAATTAGTCCTTCATGTGTAAATTTTACAACGAAGGTTTATTAATCTACTGAAATAATTTGACTTTTCTTTCAAAGAAAGACTTGTGGCTTTTATTTTCACTAGTTTCCATTTTTTTTTTTGTACTAGTTTCCATTTTTAAGAATCAGATTTTGCAGAATTTCATTATCCCACCTAATAATTTCACTCGATAACGATTTTGTTTTTGCAATTATCTTTGCATATGTGGGCAGTTCTAAGTAAGAGTATAAGGCAGTTCTACTACTGCTATCATTTTGTTTTCTAGAATCTGTTGAGTGAATTTTTTTAACTTTATAGCACAACATTTAAGTATTATGTATTGGTAATGATATAGCTTTAAAATTTTCTACATGTATATGGTGATTTTCCCCTTCCATGTTTTGATTATATTTCTGTTTTCAGGATCTTCTCTTAGAAATCTATAGAAGTATAGGAGAACCAGATAGTCTGTATGGCTGTGGTGGAGGGAAAATGTTACAGCCTCTTACAAGGTAAACTGCTTTTTTTCTGTGCAATTCTGTTTATGAAGGAGTTGTGTGCATGTAGAACCGAAAGGTATTTTTACAATTTTTTTATAGACTACGAACATATGAACATGAAGCAATGTGGGGGAAAGCCTTAGTGACATACGACCTGGAGACAGCAATTTCCTCCTCAACCCGCCAGGCAGGAATAATTCAGGTACTTTTTTTCTGTTTCGATGCAGCCATCACTAGTGTAGTGCTGGTATTATTTCATTTTGTCAATGGAATATTTAGACAGTTGGAGAAAGTCAAGAGATATCCTCTGAAGTCTGTTTTTCAGGTGTTGGGGTAAAAACGTAGTGTGCAAAGGAAAACCAAACAGGTAATTGAGCTCATGGATAGTGTATGTTTGTTAACCATGATTTTCATTAGCTAACAGTAAGAGAGATTTCTTGACCATGTCTGATATGGTAGGTGGTATACAGACAGTACTTATGCTTTACCTGGAAAAGCTTATGTACACTTTCTGTGTCCACTGGAGTTGATCCCTGAAGCTATCATTTCTATTACTGATTAAGACTACATAGCGATTTTCCCATCAAATATTAGCTAGTTTTGTTGTTGTGGAGAAATGTACTAACTACATGTTACAGGATTTTAAGTGATGATCTTTAGTTTTTAAAAATTTTTATTTGTACTGGTTTTTGTTTCTCTGGTTTTGTATTAAGATTTTATTTACTTTTAAAAATAACTCTTCTTCAGGCTTTACAGAACTTGGGACTCTGCCATATTCTGTCTGTCTACTTAAAAGGATTAGATCGTGAAAATGCAGAGCAATGTGCTGAACTTCAGGAACTGTACTACCAGACTGCATGGAAGAATATGCAGTGGGACCATTGCAGTTCTGTCAAGTAAGAGGAACTTTGTCCTCTTTTTCTTTTAAATTGCCCTTCCCGAGGCCTAAAAATGGCTTTTAAAAAATTCCTATTTTATGAATACAGTACTAGTTGTATTTTTTATATTTCATAAATTTTATAATCTACACATATGTATAAATGCTTAAATAAAGCAATAAGCAGTCAACATACCTGGATCTAAATTTCGTACTTTTTCCCCCCATTGGGCCCCTCCATCTCCTATCTGGCTTTTTTGATACAAGGTCTGGTTATGTAGTTCATTTCAGCCTTGAACTCACTCTGTGATGTAGGCCTTAACCTCATGGAAATAGTCTTCTCTCAGCCTTCCAAGTGCTGGGGTTACAAGTGTGCACCCAAGTACTTTTAAAAATAGAAATTAAAAAAGGTATTTTTTAGGAGAATCTTCTGAATCTTTCTTGGATGGAGGAATCCAAAAAGAAGTATAGACATTATCTTTACACCACTTTCTGTAAACAGTTTAGTTGGGCGGCCCTTTTATTGTCTGGGTGATATACAAAGGACAGATTTTCTTTTATTTATGGAATAGCTTACTTTATGAAGAAGTAAGTTTTCCAGAACTAAATGTTTTCTAGGAAAATACCATTTAAAACCTGTATGTCAGGGCAACATAACTTTTTAATAAACAGCCTATTCTAATGAAGGGTTTCATTTTATGTACTGTTTTGTTTTGTTTGTTGTTTGCTTTTGGTGTAGTTTTGTTTTCAGATAGAGACTCACTATGTAGTTCAGGTTATCCCTGAACTCACTCTGTAGCCCAGGCTAGCCCTGACGTCACAGCAACCCTCCAGAGTGCGGTGCTTATAGGCATGTGCTGCCACACCCAGTGGTTTTCCATAGTTTTTGATACTGTACACACTATAAGTCCTGTTTAATTATTTTCATAGTAAACATATTTCATTATTTGAAATGACTTTCTGATTTCAAACTATATGATCCTTACAAAATTAGAGATTTGTTCTTACATTTTCTAAGGATTTTACTTTTCGAGCAGTTTCTGCTTACGTATTGTTAAGCAGCACACAACTCTTGGCTTGCTGTTGCAGCTGCAGGGCCTTCTCTGCTTTTTTCATCGGCCCACGCACTTCTTACATTCACTCCTAAATAAAGGCCTTAGATGTGTCTTGCACTTTTTTCTAGTTAGTATGTGGATGGCCACTTCTGATCATTTGATCTCTAGTTCATTAAAGTCGTATCTTCAGAGAAACCTTTCATGACTACCTGCTTTAATTCTCTGTGCATTCCTTGCCATTGTGTGCTATTTTTCTTATCATGCAGATCAGAACATAATCTTCTTGATACTATGGACCTGATGTGAACTAAGGGTTTCCTGCAGCTAGAACCTGGTTTCTAGTGCCTGGCACATAAAAGTAAATAAATAGGGGAAATAAATTCAGAACTCGGCAAAATATCTGAGAAATGTCTTTATTTTGTGCTTGAAAAATTTAATGGCCCACAAAATTCTCTGTATTTCTTAGCAAAATGTCTTAAACGTGTGTATTTTTTAATATGAAATCTTAAAATTAAAATTTTTGACCTTTTGTTGTAATATTTATGCATGGCTATCTTATTATTGTTAAGTATGTCTTTTTCTTTCTTTTTCATTACTTTGTAGTGAAGGAATAGAAGGTTCCAGTTATCATGAATGCTTGTACAATGCTTTGCGGTCTCTAAGAGACCAAGAATTCTCCACATTTTTTGAGTGTCTCAGATATGCCAGGTATTGTAAAAAGACAGTTATTTTCCACTACTTAATATCATGACTTTTTAAAAAAAATTTCAGGAATAATTTCAGTTTATAGTTGTCTTGACTGACATATGGCTACAAAGTTGATGGCTATTGATTATTGTTTTCATGTCTCTTGTCTCTCAGAAATTTTCCTTTGTGACACCAGATACTTTTTTTTTTACCCTGAAGTCCTCAAGGAATTTTAATTTGCTTTCTTTCTATGCAAGAATCGGGAGAATTTTAACCTTGTTTTCTTTACTAGTTATATAGCATTTAGTGTCTTAAGATTAGAGTTCCAGGGCAACAGAGATATCTCTAAGTCTAATTGTCTGCCTGGCAAGTGCAGGAACCCTGATTCAATCCCCAGTAACACATACCATGCTGGCCCCACCCCAGGCACACCATGTGGGCCACTGAAATTGGCATGGTGGTATACACCTGTAATCCCAGCATTGGGGAGGCTGAGACAGGAGGACCACTACAAGTCCCAGCTGTGTAGCAAACCTTTGACCAAATACATAAAGAAATAAAGATTTATAAAATGATGACTTGGGGGCTGGGGAGGTAGCTCTGTGGCATAAGTGCCTACCTGGCAGCGCAAGGTCATGAGTTTGAACCCCGGTCCCTCAAAAAATAGATAAATAAATACATACATACATACATACATACATACATACATAAAAAATGATGTTTTCAGGATTTTTTTTAAAGAATTTTAAAATTTTATTTATTTTTTTTCTTGTTTCAGAACCTTTGTTTGTTTATTCACTCAGTTTTATGACTGGCTCAGCCCACCCCAAGGGCAGGGCTGGTGCACCATGTGCTTCCAGGGATCCAACCGCAGTCCCTGAAGCCGCCCAAGCTTTCCCAAGCAGGCACTTTAGACCACTGAGCCATCCCGCCGGGTTCCAAGGATTGTTTTTAAGCACAAGATTATCCACAAGAAAGTAATTAACCATAATAAAAATACTCAATACTCAGAGTTAAGGAAGGAAAGGTTTACTTTGCTCACAGTTGGTAGAAGTTTCAGTCCATAATCATCTGGCTCCAAGGCAGAGTGGTGCAGCGGGGGGCAACAGTTCATGGCAGATGAAGATGGTAGAAGTAACAGGAGAAAAAGCATGAGAATGAGCCTCTTTCCTTTATATTGTAAGCAGGCTATTGGCCCTTGGGTAGGTGTAGCGCTCTTGTCATCTCCCTGCCTCTTCTTGCACAGTGTCAGGGTGTGTACAAAGTGAGGAACTTGACCCCCTGCAGAATCACTTAAACTTCTAAATTTCTCAAGTTGACAGGATGTATCAACCATGATAGTCCACCAACCAGCTTGGCAGCCATGCACATTTCTTTCAACTATTTTCCACATACAAATACCTGCTTTTTATTATTTCACAACTTGAAAATTAAAACACAGGTTTAACAATCCATATGAACCAGTATTAAATCTATCCACATTATATTATATTAGAACTGTAACATTCCACCTCAGGTCCCTCCAAAGACTCATGTATATCCCTGTATGCAAAAGGTATGTAGTCCATCTGCAAGAGTTGCCAAACTCCTAGCAGTGTTAACATTGTTAAAAATATCCCAAGCCTCAAGTCTTCTGGGATTTAAAGCAAACTCTTTAAATCTCTGTTGTGAGTTCCTATACAAATAAAAATAAAGTTTAAAACTTCCAACATTCAGTGGCACAATTTTTATATCAAAAGGTACCACAAGGATGGTTGAGATCAAAACAAGTCCAAATTCCATCAAGGCAAATATTAAATCTTGTGGTTACATGTGCAATATATGAGGCAATCTGTGCCATGCTATGGGCTCTGAAGGCCTTGCATAGCTCTGCTCCTACAGTATCTCCTGTGGTTATAGCTTCCATGGCTTCTCTCTTAGACCTGCTCTGCGCCTTCTTTATAGGTTTCCTCAAATAATCCATATTCCTGGCTTTTCCAAACTTCTACAGTCTCCACTGCACCTTTAGCTTCACCTTCACAGCTTGACCTATTGCATTCTCAGGACCACACTGTCTGGCCTCCCAGGCCCTCTTCTGAAATCTGGGTGGACGTCTTTTTAACCTCAGAACTTTTGCATTTTACATACACCTAAAATCAGCACCATGTGGAAGATGCCAGGGTCTGCTGCCTGCTGAAGCAGTAGCAACCCTTTCTTCTCTCTTGGCTTAGGGCCCTGTCATGTGCTTGGATCACTGGGGACTGTTGAGTCCAATTCTGAGGAACAGATTTTCTATTCTGCTGCCATTCTGGAACATCTCCTCCTCAGAGCTTGGTCTTCTACTTTCGTAGTTTTGAGGCTGTGAAGGATGGAGACTTGCTGCTTTTTGTGATTCCCCTCAGGCCATCTTTTATATTCTGTTTCCAGCAATTGAGAGATCCTTAGATGTATCTTTGTAGCCCACAGCTTTAGTGGAGTTAAAGTTCTAGCCAAATGTAAGTTCTAGCCAAACTTAATTTTAAGTCATTATGCTGAACTCTCTGCTCTTGATTCTCAACATAGATCTGGCTCAATGCCCCCAATATATGGCACCACTTCAACATTCAACTGCCTTGAAATTTCCTTTGCCAGTTTAATTAGTTCACCACTCTTTTTTTTTAAAGAATTATTTATTTATTTATTTATTTATTTTCTTGTTTCAGAACTTTTGTTTGTTTATTCATTCATTTTCATGGCTGGCTCAGCCCGCCCTGAGGGCAGGGCTGGCACAGCATGTGGTGCCAGGGATTGAACCGCGGTCCCTGCAACTGCCCAAGCTTTCCTATGCAGGCGCTTTAGACCACTGAGCAATCCTGCCAGGCCCCTAGTTCACCACTGTTAATCTCAATCTCAGGCAAAATCTCTAGACATGAGCAAAATGCAGACAAACTTTCTGTCAAGGCATTTCATACATCATCTGAATTCAACAGCCAGTGTAGTCCTTCTAGCAGAAACCTCCCTAACCTAGCTTTTACTGGCATGATTTCTGTCAAGCTTTCTGGTCTTCTGAGCTCTGGCCAGAATCTTCTATGCAGAATAGCTTAAGTCATTCCAGCTGTACTCATTCAGGCAATATGTCCTAACCTTTCAGGTCTCTTCCCACAAGCCATTCCCAAAGACTTTTTAATGATCAGGTAAGGTCATAGCAATGACCCTACTCCTGGTACCAAATTCTGTTTTGGTTACCTTACTGTTATTGCTGAGACAAAATACCTGACACCCAAATTAAACAAGCATATTTAACATTTTTTTTGGTTTTGTTTTAGAAGGCTTAAAATGGTTTTTTTTTTTTTTTTTTGAGACAGGGTCTCACTGTGCAGTTCAGGCTGGCTTTGAGCTCACTTTTGTAGCCCAGGCTGGTCTCGAACTCACAACGATCCTCCTGCCTCAGCCTCCCGAGTGCTGGGATTATAGGCGTGAGCCACCACGCCCGGCTAGAAGGCTTAAAATGTACTTTAATGTATTGATGCTGTATTACTGCTCATTTTCTAAGAAAAACTCCAAATTTAAGCTATCAGGGATAAATCCAATATGGTATGCCAATAAAAAAAAAATACACAGTGTAACTACTTAAGATAGGCAAGGCTAAGAGCTACTGTCAGACCTTCAGGAAACAGCAACCCTATTCCCAAGATGGTACTAGACCTATCAAGAAGAGCTGTGAATAGCAACAGCATGAACACAACATATTTTAACATTTTAAACATCAGTTAGTGACCTAATAAGTCCTATATTTATGGCAGATAATATTTGCTACTATTTAGGTGCTTATTATTTGCAAGCTAGTTTGTTAGGCTCATTCTGTATGTGTTCTCTACTCTTCAGAATAGCTGAGAAAGTGAAAAAATGTGGGCTTAGTGAAACCCAGTATGTCCAGAATTAAAATAGCCATAAATGATGGAACTGGGCTGTAGATATTGGTGTGTGTGATCCCAAGACTAATTTTGTTTCCACCGTTATTACATATTCATTATTATTTGTGAGTATTAGCTGTTATCAGATCTATAGCAGTCCTGTCATCAGAACTTTTTAACTGCAAATTTGAAGTTTTATCTCTCTGCACACATTTCTTAATTTCAAAGTACCTTTTTCATTTTGAAATAGAGTAAAAGAAGTAGAAGAGTTGTGTAAGGACAGCCTTGAGTCTGTGTATTCACTATACCCAGCACTTAGTAGATTACAGGCCATTGGAGAGCTGGAGAACACTGGGGAGCTTTTCTCAAGGTATGTTATTCGTAAGACTAACCTTAAAATGCAGTGTGTGATGTATTACTTTTAAATAAATACATTTAAGTACTTTTCAGTTACACTTTGTAATATGGTAAATTTCAGTGTATACTCTCTAAAAATTGGAAATTCTTTGGGCTCCTCAATAATTTCTAAGTGTGTAAACAGTTTCTGATACTGAAATGTTTTTGAGCTGTTACTCTGGGATCCCTTGCGGACAAAATGAAGGGTTGGTTCCTAAGAATTTGTGTTGCTGTTTGCTTTTGTGCCAAACAACAATAGCTTTTGTATCCCCGTTATTGCCTCATCATCTTTCTACTTGCCCTGATTTGACTTTTTAATTTCTCTCAACATAATTAGACAACATTGCTTAGTTTAAACTTCTAGGAATCATGTTATCAATGTAAATAAGTTGTACAGTAATAAATAAGGTTAGTAGATGAAACCTTTGCCAGATGTCAGCTTTTTTTTTTCACTGCATTGTGATTTCTTTGACTATAGTTACACATAGAGTCATTCCCTATAGATAATGAATTTACTTTGTTTCATTACCTATATTTCCTCCTTTTTCACAAAGAGCACAGAAGCAGTATTAGAGATGTGGGAACTGTATGATATTCTCATTTCAGAGGAATCTAGAAGAGCAGCGTTTTTTATTATTTCAAAGACTTTCAACAAAACTCATGGTTGAATACTTCTCGTCTTGGTCTTCTAAATGTGTTCCATTTGTAATGTCTTGTCACTTACTCTGTTTAAAATAAATTTTAAAAGAAAAAGGAAAAAAGTAAGGTTTCTTCAAAGCAAACGTTAATATTCAGTTGTTTGTCCAATCTTGCATAACTATATCTGTTCATCTGAGCAACAGATTTGACAATAAAAATAGATAATATAGCAACCACTGTTATTAATTAGCTCTTCCTGTTTTGAAAATCTGTAACATATAGTGTTGTTACCCTATTTCTTTCTTTTCTATTTGTTCTTGCTTCTGTTTTTATTCTTCTAAATAAAATGAAATGAAGTTAGCTAAAAAATGAAAGAAAAAACAAAGAATATTATAAGATCTTTTAAAAGCTCATTATGCATGGCCTCTGTTGACTACTTAGGGGTCTGACCTCATAATACTTTGTAGTTTTCTTAAAACAAATTCTAATCTTGTACTGTGTCTTGTGCTGTGTCTAAAATTTTGGAACATGCATAGTTTTTTTACTTTTCTTGCTTACATAAACTTTGTGATTTGACTTTCAGATCAGACATGGATACACAGCTCTCAGAAATATATAGTAAGTGGCAGAAGCATTCCCAGCTTCTTAAGGACAGTGATTTTAGCTTTCAGGAGCCCATCATGGCTCTGCGTACAGTTATGCTGGAGATCCTACTGGAAAAGAAAATGGAGAGCTCTCAAAGAGAATGTTTTAAGGACATTCTTACCAAGCATCTTATACAGTTCTCTATTATGGCCCGAACTTTCAAGAACACTCAGGTAAATAAGATTCAGAATTATGTCAGTTCATCTCTTGCCCTTCTTATTACTCATATAATAAATAGCATGAATGAAGTGATGTCAGAAATAGAGATGACTGGGGGCCCGGCAGGATGGCTCAGTGGTCTAAAGCGCCTGCATAGGAAAGCTTAGGCAGTTTTAGGGACTGCGGTTCGATCCCCAGCACCACATGCTGCACCAGCCCTGCCCTCACGGCAGGCTGAATCAGCCATAAAAATAAATAAACAAACAAACAAACAAAAGTTCTGAAACCAGAAAAAAAAAAAGAAAGAAATAGTGATGAATGTTGTATAGTATAATTATTTAAGACTCTTTAGGTTGTTCCCAGTAATCCCTGTATCTTTGGCAGAAGATGTAGCAGGAGGTTTGCAAATTCAGGCTTCACCTGTGTAACTTAGCAAAACTGTCTCAAAATATAGATAAAAAATGAAAAAGCCCTGAGGATGTAGCAAAGGTTAAATCCCCAGTCCCACCAAAAAACAAAACAAAACAAAATGACTAACTGTAGTGTTGCAATTAGGTAAACATGTTTAAGTCTTGGGCAAGATACTTAGCTTTTTTTAATTCCAAGGTTATGACAAGATGCCTAACTCACTGTCTTGATAATTATTTAGTGATTTCACACAAAAGGCAAGCAGAGAGGCATTTGATAGTCTCTGACAAATAGTGAAGTTCTCAATGTGTGATAGTTGGTGCTTTCATTAGTAATAATAATAATGGTACTAATGGTATTTTTCTTGTGTTATGTTCATTTCAGCTCCCTGAAAGGGCGATATTTCAAATTAAGCAGTATAATTCAGCTGTTGGTGGAGTCTCTGAATGGCAGCTGGAGGAAGCCCAAGTGTTTTGGGCAAAAGAAGAACAGAGTCTTGCTCTGAGTGCACTCAAGCAAATGATCAAGAAGTTGGATGCCAGCTGTGCAGAGGTTTGGTATTTCCTTGTTCCAGTTTGTTGTTATTGCCTGAATTGGTATTTTATAGCTATTTTGAAGTTGAAATTATGTAAATAAGAAAATTATGTATCTAAAAAATATTATTTGTAAAAGAGGCTTGAAACTTTTCCCCCTTTACACCAAGCCTTAATCAGTTTGTCTTATAATTAGTTCGTTTAATTTGTCCCAGTATTCAATCTTTTAAGTTACTTTAGAATTGAACAATATGTGGGGAAAATTTGAAGTGCCTACTGTAAATTAGAAATAGTACAGACCTGGAAGAGGAAATGCATGAAAGAACAAAAATAGAGGACTGGTGAGATAGCTCAGTGGACTTAGCGCCTGCTTAAGCAAGGACACGTACCAGGGTTTGATGCCCAGTATCACATGCCGTGCTGACCACCGAGACTGGGTGAGGTGGCACATGTCTGCAATCTTAGTGCAGGGGAGGCTGAAAACAGGAAGATCACTAAGTGTGAGCTGCATAGTGGGATCCTACACCAAATACATTAAGAATAAATACAAAGAACAATAGTAGAAAAACATAAAGTTGGAGCAATCAGATTTTCACTGCTAATACTTTTAAAATATCACATCTAATATTTAACATCCCTTATTACTTATTGCAGACTTGTTTTGGCTACTTCAGCTGTATTCCCAGCATATAATGGATAGAATGGAGGCATTTGTAGCAATCATGAAGTGATCATAGAGGTTTGGAGGCTATGATGTTTCCCATACATACCTGTTTAGTGAATCTCAGCTAACTGGACTTTTGAAAGTTGTATGCATTGTGTGTGTGTGTGTAGAACTGGGGATCCAACTCAGGACCTTGCACTTGCTGGGCAGGCAGTTGTGCCGTTGAGCTGTCTCCCCAGCCCTAAAGTTGTATGCTTTCATGGCAGTCCTCCATTATTAGAGAATTCATCATTATACCAAAGCTCTGGGTGCCACTGTGTTTTAAAAGGTTAAGAGTATGGGCTCTCAGGGGCTGGGGAGATAGCTCCGAGGCACAAGTGCCTTCGTGGCAAGTGCAAGGTCGTGAGTTTGAACCCCGGTCCCGCAAAAAAAAAAAAAAAAAAAAAAAGAGTATGGGCTCTGAAGTATGGACTACCCATAGTTGCTCACCTTATTTGTATTTATTTTCCATATGTGCTGATGGGGGATAATAACAAAAAGCTAGGCATGGTGGCACACACCTGTAATGCCAGCACTTGGGAGGGTGAGGCAGGAGGATTGTCATGAGTTAAGACCAGGCAGGGCTACAAAGTGAGTTCAAGCCCAGTTTGAACTGCATAGTGAGATAAAAAAATAATGATAGTTTATAATTATTGAATAAATTACACATATAATCATTGAATAAATTTATTCTAACGATAATAAAGAAGTTAAACAATATAAGATAGTTATTTCATAAACTTACTTTGAATTATATTAAAAAAATAGTCACATGGTTAAAAAACATCCTTCAATCTGCTGTTTCTCCCTATACACGGACAACATTTTTGTATAGTCATGATAATGAATTACATTTTGTAACTTTATGTTTTTTAAACAGAGTAATCCAGACCTAAAACTTTTATACACAGAATGTCTGAGGGTTTGTGGCTCATGGCTAGCAGAAACGTGCTTAGAAAATCCTGCAGTCATCATGCAGACCTACTTAGAAAAGGTAAGCTTCTGAAAGAACTCACATCTTTTGACCATGAGCAGATGTACTTCATTTTTTTTTTTGATGATTTAATATTTTTATTATTTAAATTTAGCAATGGTTATATTACCAGATGTACTTCAAAAGGAAATGAAAGTATGATTTTGTTCCTTGATACACTGTTGCTGTCAGACCTCTGTATAAACTTCAGTATGGAATATTAACAGAAGGAGCATATCTTAGAAAGTAACCCGAAGTCTGTCTTGTCTCTCCTCCTTGTTTCCACTTTCAAGTACTCTCATAAGTTGTTTATGGTAATCCCCTCACCTTTTTTTTTTTCCTTTTTTTTCTTTTTTGATACCAACAGTTGAACTCAGGACCTTGTGCTAACAGACAGTTACTGCATTATTGAGCTATATCCGTGGTCTTTTTTCTCATGCTCTGCAAAAATAGCTTGTTAAGGAATATGCCATTTATATATAGTCTGGCCACCCACAAGCAAGACCGAAGACTTTGACTTCTCCCCCCTATTCTTTTAGTTTAACTAATTTTGACAATACAGTAGCTACTTTACTAAGTAATGCAACATGGGAAGTATTTTGTGAGTGTTATAAATTTTCAAGAGCTTTTATTTTTGCAGG
Source organism: Myocastor coypus (assembly GCA_004027025.1). NCBI lineage: Eukaryota > Metazoa > Chordata > Mammalia > Rodentia > Myocastoridae > Myocastor > Myocastor coypus. The sequence continues at coordinate 37,126 of PVJA010012316.1, forward strand.
GTTTTTTCCCCCTAAGAATTAGCTGTTATAGTTGTTTGAACATCGTTGACATTGTCTTGTAAGGTCAGGAGAATCTATCCTCTGTATAGTTTAGCTAAGTTAAACATTAAGCCTACCTTGATCTGAGTGATTCTTTAAGTGTGTTATGGTATTTCATTATATAATTTAAATATGTGTTCTTGAAGGCAGTGCAGATTGCTCGAAGTTCCAATGGAGAAAGCAATGATGAACTCAGAAATGGGAAAATGAAGGCATTTCTTTCATTAGCAAGGTTCTCTGATACTCAGTACCAGAGGATTGAAAACTATATGAAATCATCAGAATTTGAAAACAAGCAAGCTCTCCTGAAAAGGGCCAAAGAGGAAGTGGGCCTCCTAAGAGAACATAAAATTCAGACCAACAGGTATCAATTTTATGTTCACCACTTAAATGAGTATGTTTTTATAAAAAGGGTGACATGAACTTTTTATCTGACACTTCCGAGCGCTAAAGCTTGGCTTAAGTACAAATAGATTGTCTTGGTCCTATAGTGGTTAATCACAACTTAGATTATTATGCAGCGCACTGACACATTTTTTTTTTTATGCAGAATTTGTTCCTTGGTTCTAAGCTCCATGTAGAGACATAACTGCTACCTTTTTTTTTTTTTTTTGAGTATTTTTTACTGTTGATGAAAAAGAGATAGATAATGAAATAAATACAGACAACTGGCCTTTTTTTTTTTTTTTTTTGTGGGACCAGGGTTCGAACTCACGACCTTGCACTTGCCCAGCAGGCACTTGTGCCTCGGAGCTATCTCCCCAGCCCCTAACTGGCCTTTATTGTTGTGATTAAGTTCCTTTAACTTGAATAGCGTCTTCTTTGTCCTTGGTTGCCTGGAATCCTGTAAATTGTACAATTACAACAAATTTGTTGCCTTTATAATCCTTAGAATTTTGCTTTTTCTCTTGGGATAGGTATTTGACTTTTCATTTATGTTGTATATGAAGAATACTTTTGTACTTCTGTAAAATTTCAAGCCTTTTGTGTTTTACTTTAATTACCTAATTCAAGATACACAGTAAAGGTTCAGAGAGAGCTGGAGCTGGACGAATGTGCACTCTGTGCACTGAAAGAGGACCGCAAACACTTCCTGTGCAAAGCAGTTGAAAATTACATCAACTGCTTATTAAGTGGAGAAGAACATGATATGTGGGTGTTCCGACTTTGTTCCCTGTGGCTTGAAAATTCTGGAGTTTCTGAAGTTAATGCCATGATGAAGGTAAGTCTTGTTCAACCTAACATTTGAACTGTGTTTTAAAAACTTAGCTGTAAGACCTTTGATGTCCCTTTTGTGTCTCTAGCAATAGGCTTACTGCTGCACATGTAGGCACTTGGTACCTTCTCAGTGATGCAGGTTTGTGTGCAGGCGGAGTTTTGTCAGGAATTTCAGTATCTTTGCAGTTAGCACAAGAGAATAAGTAGAGTGGAGCACCAGATTTGGAAAGCAGTTAAAGATGATGGGATCGCAGGTGCATCTTTTTCCCCACTTTGTGCTTTGGGGATATTAGAATTAATTTTGTAAATGGAAAAGGAAATTTTAAGAAAATAGTGCTATTTCCTGAAGTTTTAGTTTGAAAATACTAGATTTTGGCAATAACATCTAATATAAAGGTATATCAACAAGATTCATGTCAGTCGACTTGAATGTTAAGGCACGATAATTCTCTTGGTTGAAAAAATGATAATCCTGCTATAGTATGACTGAATCGTGGTACTTTTCATATAGTTCTCCATTACTTCACTGACTTCTCGGGAGTCAAGTTCTCAGTAGGATTCAGATCTGCATTTGTGCTCCTTGCACACTGGAGTGTAAGTGGTGCCAAGTGTTTCCTTTGAGACTACAATTTAATCTAGCAACCAGTATTTTGACTTATCATTAAGTCAACCTTAGTTATCCTTTAGAAAGACGTTGAGATAGGCTAAGTAAAAAATTAAAAATGAAGTTAGTGAGGTTTTATTAGCCACTGTGTGTTTAGTAGAGGAATATTGTTTAGAATAATTTATTCTCTTAGATGTGAAATATTTGAAATGTGTTGTTTTTTATTTTGCATTATTTTAATGGTAGAGAGATGGAATGAAGATTTCATCATACAAGTTTTTGCCTCTTATGTACCAGCTGGCTGCTAGAATGGGGACCAAAACAATGGGAGATCTGGGATTTCATGACGTGCTCAATAATGTAAGTAGGTCTAGCAATCAAAACACGGTAATTGACTTCTTCTGTATTACTATGTAGTATAAGGCAAATACCACTGTCCTCTCTAGGAATGGAAGTACACATTTTATATGTATCCTGCCACTCCACATAAGTTACTTTGTTTCTTATTCCTCATCTCTCTGGCTTTATTTATTTTTTTTAAATTTTTATTTTATTTCTTTTTCTTGTTTCAGAACTTTTGTTTGTTTATTTATTTATTTTTCTGGCGGCTCAGCCTACCCTGAGGGCAGGGCTGGCGCAGCATGTGGTGCCGAGGATTGAACCGCGGTCCCTGCAGCTGCCTGCAGGCGCTTTAGACCACTGAGCCATCCTGCCAGGCCCCTCTCTGGCTTTATTATACACATAAAAATGCACATGCTGCCCCCACTGCAGTGTGTAGATAGTAACATTATTTTGATATTAAGTAAAATGACAAATGTGGTTTTTCTGCTTTTTAATATAGAACTAATAATTCTTCATTTTCTGACAGCTCATCTCTAGAATTACAATGGATCACCCCCACCATGCTTTATTTATTATATTGGCTTTAGCAAATGCAAACAAAGATGAATTTTTGACCAAACCAGAAGTAGCAAGAAGGAGTAGAGTAACTAAAAATGCACCTAAACAAAAGTCTCAGCTTGATGAGGTATTTAGATTAAATACAATTATGTTTTTGAGTTGTGATATTCCTTCCCAGAATATTCCTTTAAACCTCAGGGATTTTAATGAGTGCTGATAACTGTATTTCAGTTTTGTATTCTTGGGTACTATGATGATACCTAAAATTAGTTCAGAATTCTGAATGTTTGTTAGAACCAGAGATTTCAGTAGTAGTTTCCTTGCAGAAAGAGGCCAATGGAAAAAATAGATTTTGAAAAGCACCTAACTTATTGACACTTAACGTTGTTATACTTTTCATGTGTTTCATTTCATAGGGTAATTATTTAGCATATATATGAATTATGGTTTTCATTGTTTAGATTTCTGCATGAAGTTTTTATCTTTTTATAGCTCTGGGAAGCTTAAATGTTGAGAAATTCCTATGTAATTTGTTTTGGTTTTTATTAATAGGATCGAACAGAAGCTGCAAACAGAATAATACATGCTATCAGAAGTAAGAGACCTCAGATGGTCAAGAATGTGGAGGCACTTTGTGATGCTTATATTATTTTAGCAAACTTAGATGCCACTCAGTGGAAGACACAGAGAAGTACGTGTTTGAAAGCATAAATGTTACTATTACTCCTTAACTTTCAGTGCTATTTCTGTTTGTAGTGGTCACTAAAATATCTTTATGTTTAAATGCAGAAGGCATCAGTATTCCAGCAGACCAGCCAATTAATAAACTAAAGAACTTAGAAGATGTTGTTGTGCCTACTATGGAAATTAAGGTAACTTGCCAGTAACTCTTAATACTTAAGCTGAGTTTATCTTTATTAGATTGAAATAGCCTTTCTGTGTAGTAAACATGATTAAATATTGACATTTTCTTGTGTTTCAATGTAAAGGTTTTTTGTAGTAGA
>PVJA010012316.1:40990-52369 GCA_004027025.1 Myocastor coypus
TTTTTTTTTTTTTGCTACTGGAAGTTGAGCTCATTGTCTTGAGATTGCCAGGCTGGTTCTGTGCCAACACTGATTTTTGACTTGGCAAGAATGCCCCCCCCCCTTCTTTTTTTTTTTTTTTGTACTTTAGGGACAAGTCTACAGGGTGTTTGGAGTCTCACTACCAGATTGGACTTGTAGTGATCCACCTGTTTAAAGCCTCCCAAGAGCTGGGGTTACGGGTGCATGCCACCACGTGCCGTCTCAATTGCCATCATAGTGAGTCCTGCACAGCAAACCTGGGGATTGAACCCCTGGGCCCTGCACCTGCTTGCAGGTGCTTTAATCCACTGAGCTATTTGGCTAATGAGTTCCCAATTTTTTTTTAATTTCATATACTGTGCACTGTATAGGATGTATTGTATTACATGCTTAAATAATATATTCTGTCCTAAGTTGTCGATATATACCTGATACCTTTAGGTATATCATAATGATCTTTCATTGCTGGAAGTCCTGTGTAGATGGGGATATATGTAATAACAATGGTTATGATTTACAAAGTGATTATTTGTAAGTACCTTGTAAATCTTTGAGTCATGTACTTTAGAGCTCATTGTGTGCTGCTCTTGAATTTGAAATGTAGCTGCATCACATGGGTTGACTGGTTTGTTTCCAGCTCTCTGAGCTACTTTACTAAGCTGGGTATCTCCTGCAAATGCTTGAGTTAGCAATTATGACCTAGAAACCTTCCCCTAGCCTTTCTAAAACTGATGTAATTTTCATGAGGAATTATTTTGTAGGTAGTTTAACATACCTGTGTGACAAACATTAGATTTTTCAGTAATGCTGTTATAATGGGATATGCCTTGGTTTTGTTAAAAGTTATTCAGGAAAGAAAAGTCATTACTTTTGTGTAATTTTAAAAACCTTTCCTCTGTCACATATCTTTCACTAAACAAAAACAAAAGTTATAGACCTCATACCTAAAACTTTATCATTCATTCCTCTGTGGAGTATTAAAATTGCAATTTAGGGACAGGGATGTAGCTCAGTGGTGCAATTCCTGTCTCATAAGCATGAAACCCTGAGTTTGATTCCTGGCACCAAGAAAAGAAAAAAAAAAAAAAAAATACTGCCATTTAAAATAGACTTTTTAAAAAATGTAAATATTGTATTTGACCTGTTGCTATATTTCTCATCAGGTGGACCCCACAGGAGAATATGAAAATCTGGTGACAATACGGTCATTTAAAACAGAATTTCGTTTAGCAGGAGGTTTAAATTTACCAAAAATAATAGACTGCGTAGGTTCTGATGGCAGAGAAAGGAGACAGCTTGTCAAGGTGAGACTTTTCTGGTATAGTCCCTAAAGATTAAAGATCAAAGTTGAAGAAAACTTTCACTTGATACTTTTTCCATTCATTATTTGGGTCTATCTTTATTCTAAATAGCTATGAGTAAGCAAAATTTGTGGAATACAAGTGGATTTCTTTTTTTTAAATGTATTTGGCAGAGTGTCTCAATACGCACCTTAGACTCTTAGTAATCCTCCTGTTTTCAGCCTCTCCGGCCATGGGATTGTAGGCATGTACCACCGTGCCTAGGGCAGGACAGGCACAACATGTGGTGCTGGCCAGTCCCTGTGCTTGCCTGAGCGGGCATTTAGTCTGCTGAGCTGTCTCACTAACCTAATACTGTTAACACGTAAAGACATGGTTAGATGAACAGTCAGCTTGATTGTTATCCCAGTATCTTTTGATATTTCTTATTTCCCTGATTAGAAGAAGTTAAAGGCTTTTGTTCCATTCTGTGCCAGGTGCTCCTTATTGTGCCAAAAAGAGTTGACAATGCGCACTGCTGGGGCACAGAGGGGAGACACAGCCCTGTTCCACACGGGTGTTTGATAGTGTGCTTTCAGGTGGGAAACTGAGGTACAGTGGTCCCTCACTGTTGCACAGTTTGACTTTGACAGACTCACTTTTTTCCTAAGTTTCAAAAAATACTAATATAAGTTATGTATTGTGGATTTTTGGCAATCTCACGGGATTTTGTGGTAGTGTATAGTACTCTATATGTATTATATGTGTAGTATTTATAGCTTTAATGATTTTTGCCTACTAAAGTTTTTTAAATGTATAAGAGTACATTAAGCTGGGCGTGGTGGCGCACGCCTGTAATCCCAGCACTTGGGAGGCTGAGGCAGGAGGATCGATGTGAGTTCGAGACCAGCCTGGGCTACAAAAGTGAGCTCAAGGCCAGCCTGAACTGCATAGTGAGACCCTGTCTCAAAAAGACCAAAAAAAAAAAAAAAAAAAGAATACATTAAAATGTTAATTCTAATTCTAACATATTAAGAGTATTAAAATGAAATAAAAATTACTGTTTACAGTATATATTTCTTTATAGGATGAATACATATGGTACTGTATAGTGTACATATGTGTTAAAATTATGTAGGTTTAGGAATTTAGAAAGTGCTTAACAACATTAGAAGTACTTTCAAAAGTGTGGGAAAGGTTTATAAAGCTTTAAAATATATGGGCTGGGGAGATTGCTCAGAGGTCTAAGTGCCTGCCTGGCAAGCTCAAGGACCCAGGTTTGATCCCTGGTACCACCTGCTGTGCCAGCCTTGTGCTAAAATCAGGGGTGGTGGTGCACACCTGTAATCCCAGCACTAGGGAGGCTGAGACAGGAGGATTATTATGACTAAGTACAAAATAAATAAATCTTTAAAAAAAAAAAAAATATATATATATATATATATATATATATATATATATATATATATATATGCACTAACAAAAATACAATGTTGGTACTTCACTGATTTTCACTTATCATGGGGCTGTCTGGAATGTAACCTCCATGATAACTGAGGAACCACTGCCTTCTAATTATAGAAGGAGCCTGAGGAAACTTCTTTTTCTACCAGTCTGCCTCCCCAGAGAAAGAATGGCAGTAAAGCTTAATTATTTCTGATGGTAAAGGTTTCTCGGATTGATTTATGAGTCCCTTTTGCTGTCCTTAGATAATTCTGTGTTTTATAATAATGTGAACTACACTTATTCACATTTGATTATTTGGAAGGGCCGTGATGACCTGAGACAAGATGCTGTCATGCAGCAAGTATTCCAAATGTGTAATGCACTACTGCAGAGAAACACTGAGACTAGGAAGAGGAAACTGACCATCTGCACATATAAGGTAACCAGCTAGTGTTCACCAAGAAGAGATGCCATTGCTTGGACCAGTGATCAGCAGGTGTTTCCTATGAAGGACCAAGTAGTAAATAGTGGTAAATGTTTTAGGTTTTTTGAGTCATATAGTCTCTGACATATAATTTTTACTTTTTCCTTATGATCTTTCAACTATTGAAAGGCCATTTTTAGTCATAGGCTGTAGAAAAATAATTGATGCTGGCTTTGATTAAAAGCCCACCACTGCCAACCTCTTTTTTTTTTTGTTAGTTTGTTTTTTTATAATTTTTAGTTTATTTATTATTTTTATTCTTGTTTCAGAACCTTTGTTTGTTTTTTGTTTGTTTGTTTGTTTTTTTGTCTTTTTGAGACAGGGTCTCGCTATGCAGTTGAGGCTGGCCTTGAGCACACTTTTGTAGCCCAGGCTGGTCTTGAACTCGCACCAATCCTCCTGCCTCAGCCTCCCAAGTGCTGGGATTACAGGCGTGAGCCACCACGCCCGGTTTATTCACTCGTTTTTATGGCTGGCTCAGCCCGCCCCCAGGGCAGGGCGGGCGCAGCATGTGGTGCCTGGGATCGAACTATGGTCCCTGAAGCCGCCCAACCTTCCCCAAGCTGGCGCTTTAGAGCATTGAGCCATCCCGCTGGGCCCCACTGCCAACCTCTTTGTTAGAAAATATATATTTTTTAAAATTTTCTATTTAAAGTATTCATTAATGTTGATTGTGGGTGGTATTTCTTTTTTTTAGTTTTATTAATTTTAATGAGAAAGAAATAGCAGTGAGACAGTTTCAGAACAGGTTAGTAGGACAGTTAAAATAATTAATACATTGCATATTGTTATCTTCATAGTAGTTGTTCAGAGTACAAGATACAGACATGATATCTTGTTTAAACACTATTCATAAAAATCTTTCTTCTCAATGAACTAAGAGAAAGTAGCTGTATGTATAGTCCAATAGTATATAATAGTAGTGGATTATCAGCAGAACTGGCGGTCTTGGAAGCTATTGACTTGGGCCTTTTACAGCTGAGCTTTACTTACTTTTTATACCTCATGGTCAGACTTTCTGATGGATGGATGGTTAAGACCAAGATAAAGCAAGACCTATATAAGAAAAAATGTAATTTTTGTATCTGTCAAGGTCAGTCAAATCTCTTAAGGATTTACCCTGAAACCATGTACAGCGTTTTGTAGATCTTTTGCCAGTGTCAGCCATTTGGATGAGTCATGGCCATTGTTTGACCAGTTCACTCTCTGTGAAAGCCTCTGAGAAAATGTTTTCTCTCTAGGTGGCTCTCCTTAGGCACACTGCACATTATCAGTCACTTTCCTCTGTGGCCCTATAATCTTCTTGAACAGAAAATTTGGGCCACCACTGAGTTACAGGTTGTTACAGTACAAGTTCTCTTATGTCCTGAGTCCTCACTAACCTTGAAAGGCTAGGGCCAAAATATTTCTCTCTGTCTTTTTCTTGTACTCAGCCATATGCTATACTGCTTATACTTAACAGTTGTATTGTATAAAGTAACATTTTTACAGATTCTTGCTGAGGGGTATTTGAGTTGTTTACATTCTTGTGCTGTTTCAGCATTGCTCTCTACTGCATAACTTTGACCATAGCAATTTCCAGTTTGATGGGTTAGAGGATACGTGCACATGATATTTGGTAGACAGACATTGCCAATTTACTCTTAATAGATGGTCTGTCATTTACATTTCCTCTGATACTTTGCTTGAGAAGATTATCCTCAAGTCACATGATCATATTACCCATACTTTCTCTCACATTATTATGTTTCTTTTTCTTTTTCTTTCTTTCTTTTTTTTTTTTTTTTTTTTTTTGAGACAGTTTTGCTTTGAGTTCCCATACATTTGGAAATGTATGTTTCAGATTCACCAGTACACGTGAAATTGTTATGTCCAAGGTTATGCAGTGGTTATATAGTTGTAGTGTATCTTCTTCAGGTATAAAATATAAAATAGTTTAGCATATTATAGTACAGTAAAACAAAAATTATGAAATTGAAAGCACTGGGAAAATAAATATAATATTATGTTATAATATTAGTAACAAGGAACTTATTAAACTACAATGTTTAAAGAACTTGCACACCAGTAATAAAAGACAATCCACTAGAAAAATGAGAATATTACACAAGAAGGAAAAATTTGAGTGGCCAAAAAACCCATAAAATGATATTATTAAATATCTGAAAAGTGTAATTTAAAACTACAGTGTGATGCAGTTACCTACCCTTGACTTGACCATATGTAAAACCCAACAAATATTTTGTGAGTTTTCTAGTGAGTGGTCACCATAATCTTAAGTTCTGGCCACCATAACTTCTGGTGAGTGGACAAATTATACACTTTTTTGAATAGCTATTTAGCAGTGTCTGCTTGACTAAGTTGAATATACATCTTCTTTATGACCCGGTTATCCCATTTCTGTCTATACACTATAGAGAAACTGAAATATGCTCAGTAGTAGACTGTCATTGCCATAGTTTGGGAAATCTGGTAACAGTGTAAATGTTAATATGCAACTGGATCAGTGAGATTGTTGTGATATATTTACAGTTTGCAATTGTGAAAATGGATAACTTAGAAATAATTGAATACAAATATAAAACATTGCTGAGTGAGATTTGAAAAAAACAAATTATACAAACATACACAGCTTTTAAAGCTTACACCTTTGTGTATGAATAGCTTTGCAACAAAAAATATAGCAGGAAATAAATGAGCATGATGAATCAGTTAGCAATCACTTCAATAGTAAAAAGGAGCAAAGAGATTGTTAAAGGATATAAATACGAAAAAATCTTAGATTTTGTTAAGCCACTTAATATGTAGAAAGTAGTTTTTGCACTTTTATGCTTATAATATGATTTAAAAATGTAAACTCAGTAAAATTTTTATCTGTATTTGAAAAAACATCTCAGTAAAATTAATAAGACAAGAAAACATGTTTGTATGAAAACTGTGACTCCACTCATAGGTAATTTCTGCTTGATAAACTCTTTCAGTTTGATTGATAATGCACATACAGGGAAAGTAGCTGCATGTGATTGTGCACTGTTGTGACCCCAGCTCCTCAGGAAATGAAGCAAAGTGCAGTAAATTCTTCTGCTAAGTGGAACAAATTAAGTATAGACCAATTACAGATAATGAAGAGGATCATGAAAGATTGAGAGATGGCTAATCCCTTATAAGTCTAAGAGGAAGGTTTAGAGAATCACATTCTTCGAACTTAAGTTTATTTCTGTTGCTTTCCTTCAAGCAGCTTTGTGTGCTATGGAAGAGAAACATTCCTACCACTTAATAAAATGCTTTCCACCTACTAACAGTTGAATAACCATCAGCTTAGTGACTATCCATAATCAAAGTGTTTAACTTCAGGTGGTCCCCCTCTCTCAGAGAAGTGGTGTTCTTGAATGGTGCACAGGAACTGTCCCTCTTGGTGAATTTCTTGTGAACAATGAAGATGGTGCTCATAAGAGATACAGGCCAAAGGATTTCAGTGCCTTTCAATGCCAAAAAAAGATGATGGTAAGTAGCACTCTGGATATTATTGGAAGATTATTTAATAGCTTATTAAAGCTTACAACTACTGTGACTATTATTACAGAGTATAAAATGTTTTAATTTCATGAGACAATTGTTTAAGATACGAAATTAAAAAATTAAGCTTACCAGTATGAAAATATATTTGAGTGAAGAAAGAAGTTGTTTTTTGTTGTTGTTAATTGTGTTTGCAGTATATAGTAGTTATGTTCTTTTGGGGGACTTACATCATTTTTGGTCTTTTCCATCATCCCATATCTCCCCCTGATCTTCTTCCTGCCTCTAACAAAACTGCCTTATTTCCTACCATCTCTTTTATTTTATTAAGTAATTAAGTTATATTTTAGTATTTTCATATCAGGAAACCATGCAGTATTTAACTTATCACATCTAATTTATTTCACTTAACTTTATGGTCTCAATTTCTATCCTTTTTCTTGCAGTGACATAATTTTGTTCATCTTTACGGCCAAATAATACTCTATTATGTACATTATGCATTTTCTTTATCCATTCATCTGATCATGAACACCCCAGCTGTTTCCACAGCTTAACTATTATAAATTCCACTTTCATAAATGTGGATATGTATGTATGACTACTCAAGCTTTCTGGGAATACTCAGGAGCAGTATAGCTAGATGAAGTAGAATCTTCATATTGATTTCCATAGTGGTTACATCACTTTACATAGCCAGGATTTATTTTTCTTTGTGTGTGTCCTTAACAATAGCCACTCTCCCTGGTTCTGTTTTGATAATTCATATGGGTCTAGGAATTTATCCATTACTTCCAGATTCTTTGAGTATGTTTTTGAGTGTATATATTCTTTGAGTATTATTGGAGTATGTTTTTAAAGCAGTATCTGATAATCTTCAGGATTACTTCTGTGGTATCTATTACAGTTTTGTCTTTTTCATTTTTAATTATATTAACATGAGTCTTTTTTTGCCTAAGTGTGGCTGAGCGTGTATCAGTCATGTTTATCCTTTCAAAGAACCAGCAGTTGTGGGCCAGGATATAGCTCAGTGGCACAGCACCTGTCTGACAAGTACAAGGTCATGAGTTCCATTCCCAGCACACCCAAAAAAATATTAAAAGAACTAGTTCTTTGATATATTGATCTTTTTATTATATTTTTATTTCTGCTGTCAATTTCATTAATTTTTGCTCTGATGTTTATAATATATTTCATTCTAGTAGCTGATGGTCTGAATTATTCTTGGACTTTGAGATGAATCATTAAATTATTCATGACTATTCTGTTTCTAAGTCAGGCTCTCATAGTTATACATTTCCTTCTTATAACTGTTTTCATTGTGTCCCACAGATTCTAATGTAGTTTTCTTGTTAGTTTTTTGTCTTTTTGAGACAGGGTCTCACTATGCAATTCAGGCAGGACTTGAACTCACTTTTGTAGCCCAGGCTGGTCTCGGAACTCACACTGATCCTCTTTACTCAGCCTCCCAAGTGCTGGGATTACAGGCGTGTGCCACCACGTCTGGCTCTGAAGTGATTTTCTTTCTTTTTTTTTTTTTTTTTTAGAATTTTTTATTTTATTTATTATTTTTTGTCTTGTTTCAGAACCTTTGTTTGTTTATTCACTCATTTTCATGGCCTGCTCAGCCCGCCCCAAGGGCAGGGCTGGCGCAGCATGTGGTGCCGGGGATCGAACCGTGGTCCCTGAAACCACCCAAGCTTCCCCAAGCAGGCGCTTTAGACCACTGAGCCATCCTGCTGGGCCCCTCTGATGTGGTTTTCAATTGTCATTTCATTGTAGCAGTTTTTAAATTTCTTTGTTTATTTTTTTTCATATCTGTTATTCAAGAGTGAATTATACAGTCTCCATATATTAGTTTCTGTTGCTGTCGATTTCTAGTTTGATCCCATTGCTGAGTCGCAAAAGATTTCAGTTCTTTTCTACTTTCTGAGCTATCCTTATGGCATAAAATATGATTTCTATTGGAGAAAGTTCCATGGGCTGCCGAAAAGGATATGTGTTCTGGTGTTGGGTAAGCCTTTCAGTAGATAGGTTAAATCCATCAGTTGTAAGTAAAACTCTGCCACTGTTGTGGACACCTCCAGTGCTCAGGCACCTATTCCATCTATTCAGAGAACTAAGGATCAGTCCCTAGCATTACATTGCAAGGAAGGAAACACTACCAGTAATAGCGATATCCAAAGAGCCAACATACATCAACATTGGATTTAAAGTATTATTTATTTATTTGTTCATTTATTCATTTATTTTGGTGCTATGAATTAAACACAGAATCTGTGCTTGTTAGGCTGGCATTGTGCTGCTGAGCTACATTTTCAACTTAAAACTCATTTTTAAAGTTCTCAACCCTTTTCAGTAATCCAGGAAGACTAAGGAATAGTAACGTGGAAAAATAAAAGAAAAAAAGGTTAAAAAATGGAAGAAGAAAAAATAGACAAAAGAGATCGAAAGAAAATAGTAAGTTTTGATGATATTATTTTGATACCTAGAAAGAAGATAGAGAGGGATAGGAATTTTATGAAATTATGTGTGGGTACAGAAAGAAAAAAGGAAAGAAAATATATAGACGTTGCATTCATTTAATGCACCAACAGATACCCAACACTAGAAGACCCAAGAGGGAGAACCTGTGACACATAAATTTAAGACACTATATTAATAAAAATAATAATTATCATGTACACAGCTATATATAAAAGTACATGTGTATACTTTTTTTAGTAAGGGTCTATAGGGTCTCACTATGTAGATCATACATGTAGTGATCTACCTTTGCTCAGCCTCCCAAAGAGCAGGGATTAAGGTTTACGTCACTATGCCTGGACTCTTTGACCTTCCAGGCTGACTCAGCCAGCCCTGGGGGCTGGGCTGACACAGCATGTGGTGCTGGGGATCTACCCAGCACTTGCCTACGTTTGCCTGCGCAGGTGCTTTATTCTACTGAGCTATCTCGCTGACCCTAGCTCAATTCTTTTTTTTTTTTTTTTTTTGTCTTTTTTTTTGAGACAGGGTCTCGCTATGCAGTTGAAGCTTGCCTTGAGCTCACTTTTTGTAGCCCAGGCTGGTCTCGAACTCGCACCAATCCTCCTGCCTCAGCCTCCCGAGTGCTGGGATTACAGGTGTGAGCCACCACGCCCGGCCCTAGCTCAATTCTTAAGATAGTAATTAAAAGAAAAAATTGTGCAGTATTTTTTTTAATGTATTTTAGTACAGAGTCTGCAGGGTCTCACTACACAGATAGACTCTAGTGATCCACTTGTTTACAGCCTCCCAAGCACTTGGATTACAGGCATGGACCACCATGCATGCCCAGTCTGAATGGCAGTCTCAACATGCCCTGGGGCTAGGGCCGGCATGGCACACTGGGGATTAAACCCCAGCTGCTGTGCTCTGCCTAAGCAGGACTTTAGTCTGCTGAGCTATCTGGCCAGCCCTATGCAGTAATTTTGAAATGAAACTGATACAGGAAACCATTCTGTGGTATTTGTCCTGCTCTTGGCTTGTCTGACATTTATTCACTGTATCGGCATTATTTATCAAGTGCCTATCAGATATCCTGATGCAGCTGCACAAATATTATGGCTACTTACTATCATTTGTACTGCCACTTTAACATGAGAAGTACAGAAAATTAAGTTGCTCAGGGTCCATAACCAAATAGTGTAGGATTTGAATTTTGTCCAATTCCAAAAATCTATATTTTATTGTATTTTCTATTAACATGTTTTTCAAAATGTGTGATAAGGGCTATAGATGTTGTAATTATAGTTCTACTTAGGGGTGGGGATTAGATTCAAGAGACTTCATAGAGAAGTAGGTACTTGAGTCAAACCTTATCAGTGAGTTTTCTAGGCAGAAAAAGCACCTGTACATGGGGGAGGCACAAATAGGAAAAGACAACATAGACTTAACCTTTGAAGAGGGATAGATACAGTTGAATATTCAGTGGTCAAAATGGTTACTTTATGCAATGCTAAGAATCTTGCATTTTGTTATGTAAAGACAAAGGTAAAGAAGACCCCTGAGAAGGAGAGTAATATCAGATTGATTGATTGATTGATTGATTGATTGATTGATTGATTTAGAGTCAGGGTCTCACAATGCAGTTCAGGCTGGCCTGGAGCTCATTTTTATAGCTCAGGCTGGTCTCAAACTCTCACTAATCCTCCGGCCTCAGCCTCCCAAGTGCTGGGATTGCAGGTGTGTGCCACCATGCCCGGCTGACCTTTTTATTTATGTATTTATTTATTTATTTTTGAGACAGGGTCTCGCTATGCAGTTGAGGCTGGCCTTGAGCTCAGTTTTGTAGCCCAGGCTGGTCTTGAACTCGTACCGATCCTCCTGCCTCAGCCTCCCGAGTGCTGGGATTACAGGCGTGAGCTACCACGCCTGGCTATTTATTTATTTTTTATTGTTTCAATTTAACACGGGTTATATTTTTATCATCAGATCAGTTTAGATTAATACATATAAGTACATAAGATTGATCAAACAATTAAACATTAACCCTTCTAAATCAACATTATTATTTTTTTTTTTTCTCTTTTCCCCTTTCTTTCCTTTGAAAGTTGACATATTGCATATTGTCCTCACAATCGTTCTACAGAGTACAGTGTGTGGGCATGACCC